>JAEIHY010018319.1:0-34947 GCA_018904565.1 Drosophila tsacasi | reverse complement strand
CCTCTCTATCTATCTTCTCATATCTCAGCCTAAATAAAAAATCTCACCAAAAATCTCTCTCTCTCTCAATCTCAACCTCAATCGCAATCGCTATCTCAATCGCAAAAGCAGCGATCAAGCCATCTGCATGTTGAATGCTCGAGAATCGGGCGACTATATCAATCGATCCTATAGAATGTGTGTTTTTTGGTACTCTCTGATTCTCTCTCTTGCAGACACCGATCCCACCAAATCGCGGCTGGCGTAAAACGCGTTTATCCAAATCGACACTTCTCTCAAATACAGAAATTGTGAGTCGTCGTTGTAGCTGTTGTCTAGATTGCACCAGACACACCCAGCCCAGAGCACTAAGATCCACAAACACACTCGAACACACACACACAGACCCAGTAAGACACTCGGCACATACTGCCTGTAAATGAGAGGCATACAGGAGATACAGATACCAGATACACCCGAGATAGATACAGATACAGATGCGAGGAACTGCACGCCAGAGCAACCAGAGAGCCGCTTTCCCAGTTCGCGGGAGCATCTAATTTTTATGATAACTTTCTCCACTTTCTCTCTCTCTCTTTCTCTCTCTGCTCTCTCTTGTTGCCTCTACCTCTATCCCTTTGCCCCCTCTATTGGCTCTCCTTTCCCTCTCTAGAATGTGGGCTGGGATCTGCCGCATGGACACTCCCTGCAGGCTCGCTGCCAGGAGCTGGGCATCTACAAGCTCCTTGGCGAGTCGCGGGTACTCTGCTCCAATGGTCTCTGGGCTCCTCGGATGCCCAGCTGTGTGCCCACCACGGTGCTCACGAATTACTCCGAGGACAGTGCCCCCTCCATACGCATAAAGATATTCAATGGCTCGCACTCCTTTGAGCCCTCGGGCGTGATGGCTGTTCCCCCGCACAGCACCGTGCTCATGGACTGCATGTATCCCCGGGTGAGGGGCACTCCCGAGTGGAGCTGGACCAGCTGGTACATGCAGTACTCCACAGGTAAGAGACTAAGCTAATGCCTACTGCCTATGACAAAGAGAAACATCGCTACCTTCGCAGGATGGTCTCCCGCCCAGGAGGAGAAAGCCGTTCGCTATCGGCTGAGCATCAAGAATATTGAGAATAATGACTCTGGAACCTTCACCTGCACCTCGCCCAGGGGTCTGACCAACAGCATTGCCGTCGTGGTGGCCACTTCGACGTGTCCGCAGCTGACAGAGCCGCTGGCGCCGCTCAAGCTGCGCCTCGAGGGCAACAAGCTGGGCCAGCGGGCGCACTATGAGTGTCCCGAGGGCTTCCGGCTGGACGGCGCCTGGAACGCCACCTGCCTGGCCTCGGGCAATTGGTCATCGCCGACGCCGACCTGCCATGCCATCCAGTGTCCGCGCCTAGAGCTGGATGATCCGCACCTTAGCCTGATCGAGCTGAATACCTCGGCATGGGGGCGGGCGGTGTTCAAATGCCAGTGGGGCTTTAAGCTGACCGGACCGGCGCAGCTGGACTGTGAGCCGTCGGGCGTCTGGAGTGGCCCCGTTCCCCGTTGCAAAGGTGAGCGGTTATAGTGGGGAATTCCCCTTCTTAGAGGTATTTTATTTGGATTCCAGTGACACCATATGTATGTGTCTGTATGGGGTGTTTAATGAAATCATTCGGGGTTTTAAAAACACCTAAATAAGTTTGAAAAATTATGCTAAAAATCTTAATTATTATATAATAATGATTATTGAATTAATAATACAAATATAAACAAATTTACACAGAATTTGTAATTAAATAATATAAAAATAATATTAACGCCCGAATTTAATTGGATTAGTAGTGGTTTAGCATACTTTTAGACACATTACGAGTATTCAGACGTTAAAAAGTCCTAGTGATTTCTGCACCACCTAGTATATAAATACATAATTAAAAAAATAACAAAAATAACTTTTAATGTGTCAGTGGAATCTCTAATAAGTTTTAAATTTTCTATGTTTATTCGAATGATTACGAGTAAGTCCTTAAATATATTCCCTTTGGGTTAGTTGATATCAAAGAAGCTTTGGTAAAGGTTTTAAACCTTAAAAAAGTGAGAAGAAACATGTTTATATGGAATTTTTAATTTGTTAGCTAACTTAGAAAAGGAATTATATATTAAATTTATGGAATTTACAACATTTACAATCCAAACACAACTAAAAAGAGGTGTTTAGATTCTTATGAAGGTTTCCAAAATTATGCAAAAACAATTCGACATACTAGAAAAAAACATATTTCAACTAAAAGTGGTATCTACAAAATGGTATTTTATACCTTTTGACACCTTATTAAGGGATTTATAAACTATAATTAATTAAAAAGCACCCTATTAACATAATTTTCAACGTATACCTTCTATTACCTGCTTATTACAAGCTTAGTGTAGCATTTCTGTTGCTTTTTGCTAAGATAAATGGATGGTTTGCTGCTTAAATAACCTAAGGGGAAAAACTATTATAATCCTGCTAAAAAATATCTTTAATATTTTGAACTAACCCACAAATCCTCCCTGTCCCCATTCGCTGCCCAATACCCTTCTTTTTGTCGATCCTCCTACGCAGTCATCCAGTGCGTGATGCCGGTGGCGCCGCTCAATGGTCGGATTGGTGGCACCAGCCTCAGCCAGCGGCGACTCACCGTCGGCGCCCTGGTCACGTTCAGCTGCAACGACGGGCACAGCCTGGTGGGCGAGTCGAGCATCATCTGCACGGAGAACGGACAGTGGTCGCACTCGCCGCCATTTTGTAAGTAGCCAGTACGCCACTCCACACCCCACACACACTCACTGACATAGATATATATGTCCGTAATGTGGATGTGCGTGCGCTGAGTGACCCCCGGGAGAGACTCCCGGCGCACCGCTCCACCTACAACTCCTCCACGTGGACCCCATTAATGACTCTTGTGTGTTGTATTTCCGCCGATCTTGATACCGAAAACCGAAACCGATACCGATACCGAAAACGATACTGATACCGATATTCCGCTAACCGATACCGATACCGCTCACGAAAATCATCACATCACATAATCACGTGCACGAAACATGCATGACTTGCCCGCCCACTGACCATCCACGATCTCAGGCAAATCGCAGTGCCCGTATCCGGGTGACCCGGCCAATGGCCTGATAGCGCCGCTCAAGTTTAACTACGACGCCGGAGACTACCTGAGCGTCCAGTGTCGGCCCGGATTTGTCCAGAGTTACGAGGGCCCGCCCGAGCGGCCCAAGTGCCAGCCGGATGGCCGGTGGTCCGGTCCGCTGCCCAAGTGCAAGAGCTACGAGGAGGTGTAACCTCCAGATACGAACAGAAACGCAGTCAGAGGAAGCAGCCCAGGATTCGCCGGATCATCGTCAGGCAGTAACTCCAAGAAAATACAGAACGAAACCGAGTGATATTTAGATTAACTTAGTGAGAGGTATCAAAATTAATAGATATTTTGTCAGGTTAGGTTCAATTCCAGTCGATATCCTTTAGTGGAACGGGGCTCTCTCTCGCCCCCGAAGCTTTTGAAACGAAACAATGTATGTACTCTATAAACAGATCCAGTTCAAGATCAGGCACACCCACATCTACACACACACACAAAAGAAATTTGTTCTTTGCGCTTGCATTTCCATCTTGTACTAACTCTACTACTCAATGAATTATATAACCAACAGCTAGTACAGGTATTTATGTATTACGTATATTCTGGTTGCAACTCCAAGTTACATAAATGTAAATGTTTAAAACGAAAACGAACGAAACAACTTACCCACAGTGCGAGTATATATATTTGAATATATACACACAGATTAACGATTCTCTATTCCACCATAACGAATGTATTACACTGACAGGACAGCGGGAATGAAGGTTGCAGCGGCACTTGTTGGATGAGTTAATTAGTTAGGAGCTAAGCTGGGACAGGGACAGCCCTCCTTCGAGGGCAAATATGGCAGTCATATCCTTTAATTATTCCGTGTAGACCACAGAGAGGAGCATAGGTAGTGCGTGTATTGTGAGCAGCTGCAATCTTTTGTGTAAAGAAAAGACCGTTTTAAAATAAAAATACGAATATTGTGTAAAATGCAACGCTCCAGTGTCTTTAACTGTCTCCGAGAGGGGGGTAATGGGATGGGTTGGCGGTACACCTGCTGAAGCCAGAGGCGACACCATATCCGTGAGCTCAGCGTGAAACTGTGCCAAGGAAAGCCATATGCACGTGCTTGTTTCCCTTTCGCCTAAGCCAGTTGCTAATGCGAGCACATGAGCAGCAACATATCCAGCAGCAACATTTACAGCAGCAACATGAAAGAGGCATCAGCGGCAAAAGCAAACATTTACTTCATAAATGTGCGCGGCACTGAGAGAAGTATGTATAGTGGAAAATGTATACATCATATATACCAGAAATTCTTGCAGTTTTAGATTTGTGTCAATTTAATTACCAAATTTAAAGATCTCAATTTTAAGAGATATTTTTATTAGAATTAAATATAAAACCTATAATGGAGGTGCGCCCATTTTATAAAAACTTTCAAAGTGTGGCCAAAATTACAAGGTAAGGCCATGCAGACTATTAAAGCAACTAAAATAATACAATGCCGAGTTTCACAGTTTAAGAAATAATTTTGAAAATTGAATGAATTTTAATTTTTCTTAGCACTAGAATAGAAATATAAAAATCATGACCAAGCAGACTTACAAAAATTTCTGCCAAAGTACGAGTATTCAAATAATAAATCCTAATTACTAAGAATTTGTACAGGTTTTTTATTAAATATAAATTTTTGAAAATAAATTGATCACATGTCCTGTTTCATAATGGTAAGTAGGGCAAAAATTGCACACTAAAGAATTTCAAGGAAAGTAAGTAAAAATATAATACATAGAAAACATATTCAACAAGGTTTCAAACCTTTATATTATTTCTATTTACAAATTTAAATTTAATAGTCAAATACCTTTTTGTAGTGAACATTTTTCAATTTCTATTTAGGAAATCTTTCAATTTTTCCCAGTGCCTTTCACCTGTTCGGTTCAGTTGAATGCTGCCGCCTGGGTGCAGAGCGCGGAAGTGAAATTCATTTAAAAGTTGAGGAGGGCGGGGAAATTTAGTTGGTAATCTTCCGCAAGGTTTCCCGGCTCCTGTATGTGTGTGTGTGAGTGTGACTGCCAGGGCAGCCCACCTTTTGCACCTGGAAAATTAATTTGTTTTGTTCCTTTTGCACCTCGAAACGATTGAGGCTTCATTTCCCGCCGCCAGCTCATTTTCCACACATGGCCGCCGTTGCGCCATTGTCGTTTATGCCCGGCCACGCCCCGCCGCTCATTTAATGGCAATTTGGCTGAGGATGTGGGTGAGCGTGGTGGTTGCCATGGCGGGAAAGGTGTCCAAATCGAGACGCCCCGCTGTCGCAGCGATGCTATGTGGGTGCGTAATTAAAATTAACTGCTCCTGTTACTCGCACTTCTGGTGTTACGGCTGTTGTCGCAAATTGGTTTTGCTTGTTGCCAGTCCCCAAAAATTAATACAACAGCAGGGCTCAGCTCTCATGCGGCACGACATTAAACTCGCATTTAACTCAAACTCAATTCCGAGATGGTAACGCAGCACCCACCATGTAGCCCTAATTGTTTGGGTTAATTAAGGAACATGCAATTAGCCGCAAGCGGATGCGGATGAGGATTCTGAATCGGATGCTGATACAAGCTCGCAACCATGCGATGCATATCCTTTTCCGATCCGAGCTGAAAGTTGAGCAATTTTCATTAGCACCTATGGAGCCGGAGCTGGAGCTGAAGCTAGAGCAAAAAGCCATGGCCTGGCGTCCGGACATCCGAGTCAGCTCAAACATATCACAACTGCAATATTTTCCGACCGTGCTCGCTCTCGGTCCAAAAGCGATGAACTATGCATGTCACGTAGCTCAAAAGCGGTGTCCCCGCACTTTGGACCCACACACTCACACTGGGGCACCCACTCTCTACTCCTGCTGCACGAAGAGAAAAAACGGAGGGAATACAAAATGAGAGATGAGTTTATAGTTTATATATATTTTGGTGACTAGAAATCAATTGCATAAGTATACATATATTAAAAAGCTTTACTTTACCATAATTTTTCGACAACTTCTAAACTTATTTCAAATCTATAAACAATTAAACAAGCCTTGGTTTGACATTTCTTAAGTTTATAAAAATTTTTAAGCTCATTATATTCTTTTATTATTATTATTTATCTTGTTTTTACGTAAAATATTTAAAGATTAAAAAAGAGACAATTACCTTACTTTAGTTATATTTTGTAGACTTAAAATCATTTGATAATACAAAAGTACAACTCCAACAGTACACTTAAAATTAAATTTTCCTCGAATTTAGCCTTAGAAATATTTTATAGAATAATTTAGACAACTATTTAATTGATTTTAAATGTTATTGCTGAATTTTTCCCCCACTGTAACTGCGTCATAAAAAACGAGCTTGGCCCCAACTTTTGGCCTGCCCCCAGTCCTGTCCTGGTCTGAATGTTAAATGCATGCCAAAGCCCCGAGGCTAACTACACTTGAACTCCTCCCCTCGTCGCCATCCTGCACATCATTCCCCCTGATATTTGCGTTCCCAACTCCAGCTCCAACGTTTGGCGCATTTTGGCTTAGAGACAAAGTGCAGCGCTGGCCATAAAGTCATCTCAGCCATTTATTCGTGCAATTCGCTGGTTTTTAAAGTTACCCGCATAGTTGACAAATTTCGTTCGCCCCGGAATGCCATTGGGAAAAATAGTCGAGATTTTTGGGTTAGAGGTTAGAGGTTGGAGGAGAGCGCTGAGCCACAATTACTCATCTGAGAATATTCTGATTAGTTCTTCGCCTGGGGTTAATCCCGTCTGGAATAAGATCATCAATCAACCGTGGAGAAGAACTCAGAGCCAATCAAATGGTGAAAAACAAGGTAAGCCTGTCGGGGAAAAGGTAGACCTCTTTTTTTATGGCCGTGTTTGGTGGTGTGTATATATAGGGGAAAATGTTTAATTTGAATGTCAGAGATATATTTGGGTTCGGAAAAAAGATAAATATGTTTTACCTAGACGAAATTCTGTTGGATAAATCAATAATAATGTTACAGAAAGACTATATAAATGTGTTAAAATAAGGGTTGGTGAAATAGACTTTATTTTTTCTTTTCTATAAATACCTATTTTACCTACTTATCACTGTATTTTCAAGTAGTCTTTATATTATTTAATTGCTCTAGTTCTTGATATATTTAACAACAAATCAGTGGCTAATTAAGACAAAAACTTAAGTAGTTCTGCAACTTGAAAGAAGGATTAAAACCTCTATTAGATTCTTACCAACAACCCTCTGAAAAACTAAAACAAAACTCTCTTAATTACCTGCTAGTTGTGGTCATGGTCATGACTGAACCGCTAATTGAAAGCTTACACCTGCTGCAGGCAGATCCTGGCAAGCTGCAAGCTCTTGTGAAAAATATTAAAGAGCCGCAGGAGCAGCGGGTCGCACTTGAAGTTTCCCAGGCAATTGGTCCCCAAGGAGCGTTTTGTCGAGCACACACACCGAGCTCTAATTAATCCAACAGCCGCAGCAGACAGCAGGTGAGAGGGGGTGGGGCAGGAGTGGAATGCCATCCGAGTGGAAATCCCTCAGGCGGTGCATTGTGAATCCCCTGCTGGCGGCAGAATGCCTTCTGTTCGATTCAATTCCAACGCATTACGCATTACGTATACGCCATGGTGGCTGCTACAAAGTGATTTATTTGACGGCAAAGAAATTAACATTTAGATTAAAGAGCGCGGAATTAACATTTTTCCATAAATATTTATTTGAAGTAAGGGGAAAAGTATAAAATGTAGCTGCAATCTAACTTGGTTACTTATCTGTGGGAATGGAAGCTACTCCTGAAGACATTGCGAAAGTATTTTGCATTTTCCACAACGTAATCCAAATCGGATGCGAAAGCGAAAACCAACAATGGAGGCAGGATGATTGCGAATGGAAAACTGGACAGGATTTTCCTCTAGAATTTCCCTGCCAGCTGCTACTGCTGATATGCCATCTCGCTTTGGTTTCATTTTCCCTTCCTCGTTTTTTTGTGTTATCAGTGATAACAAAAGTGGCAGCGAAGTATCAATCGATACTCTTTCATGCTCTGAGCAAAGGATCTCGTTCTAGTCAGTATTGAAAGGGCGAAAGCCCGTCGCTTGCTATTAACTTAAATTTTTGCTGCATTATTTCCCACAAAAAGCCTAAAATTTGCTATGCAAATAAACAAGGAGAGACTCAGCTTTAAGCCAAAAAAAACTTGCTTGAAGCGGATTTATTTCAATACATTTATTTGCATTTATAAATAACATATATGTTATATATATATTATCAGATATGTATCAAATTTATGTATTATATTTATGAGGGATCCAAACCCTTGTCAGAATCCGTCTCATATCTCCTGTGCCGCCTGTGAATGCAACTTCCGCTTTGATGCCTTCCACCTCGATGATTTTTAATAATAAAACAAATTGTACTCTCAACACACACACAAATTGATAACCCGCTGTGTGCACTTCATAAAATGTTCCAGGCAAAAGTTTTTACACCTTTTCCCAACCCCCCGCTAAGGGGTGTAATATAAATAATGCGAACAACAGCAGCAAACAATGGCAATAAAGGCGTAGCAACTACGACAAAGACAAAGTCAAGGCGAAAGCTGCTTCAGCTTCGAGTACCGAATGACAATTGACACGAGCGGGAAACCTCCCCTCCTGGAAACGCCCTCTCTTACACCTTAACCCGAAGTATGCTTCCTCCTCCCTTGCCGCCTCGCACAATTTATTTTATTGTTGTTTGGCAAACAACTTTCATAAGTTTCCAGCTGTTCACAAACGGCACTCAATTTTGGTCGCCATGGCAATCGTTGTCGCTGCCCCATTCCTGGATTTTCCGGGGCATTTTCCCCACCTCTCGTTGAAAGTTATAAAGAGAGTTTTACATTATTAGTTGCCAGTTTGCAGTGTGACTGCGTTGGTCGCCGCGCAAACTGCCGGGAAAACTCCGACTGAACTGGACATGCCAGGAGACTCGGACAGACGGTGCGCTGCGGCGCGGCGACTCATTACCATAAGCAGTTGCAGCTGCTGCGGCATTTAAATTTGCAATTCGGTACGTGGTCGACGTGGAAAATAAAAGGGAAAAAGAAAACATTATGAAATCAATGCAAATTTGAATGCCAAAAATGCAATTATATAAGTAGAAAAATTTAGGAAAACGGAATGTTAATAGAAGTCGAAGTGGGAATGAACTTCTAGGAGGGTTTAGAAAAGGAAAGTGGCATAAAGGAAAAATAAAAAATCTATTATACAAATTGAAGCTTAAATTTAAACTAAGACTCAATATAATGAGAACATTTTTAGATTAAAATGTTTTTTAGATATTTTTAGGCATTAAATAATGGTATAATTCACAAAAAGTCTCAGGTTCAACTGAAAAATAAGACAGAAATGGTTAATACATAAAAATAAAGTTTCTCTCATATATATTTTTTATTTTAGTGTAAACAATAAGCCAAATAAATTATTTTCCAAATCAATAAAGTATTTTACCAGAAAAATATAAATAATAATATAGAACACGTCAAACAATTGCTGACTAATTTCAGCTCTTACTTTAAACAAAAAAATAAACATATCAAATGACAAATGGGAAAGCACACCTATTTTCACTCCAAATAAAAATGCAATCCAAATACACAAATAATTCCTGGCCAAAACATTTCTATTTGGTGGAATGTATGCCGCTGAGTGTGTGTGTTAACCATTTGCATAAGCCAAGCGAATCAATTCAAAGCCAAAAAGTCAATCAATTGCTGCTGGAAATGAAAGCAAAGCAGAGCAAGGGGGACCCAGCTGCAAATATTTGCAGCTGCATTGGTTCATTTTGGTATCTCTTTTGGGGGTCATTTTTGCATTTTGGCCTGGTCAGTAGCCGAGGTCCTGTCCCCATCTCTGTCCCTGTCCCTGTCTGCGGTTGTGTGAGTGCAACCAACAATAAATAAAGTCTAGCCGGCATTGCACTTCAGCAGAAACAATTATGGTTGCCAGCGGGAAATACGCCCTACTCCTTGTTGGCTGGCTGTTGGTGGGATTTATTTTTTTGTTGGTCTAGAATGGGTCACTGTCCGTGGGAAATTGAAAAGTTTTCTTGCAAATAATAAAAAGAAAACTAGTAAGAAATCAGGGGAACGGAAAAAGAAGTGCTTGCAAGAACAACAAGTACGAAAATTATGTTTTACAATTGAAAGTTTGTAGTTTATAAAAGAAATATATAGAAGGTAGAGTAAAGATCAAGAAAATATGTAAAATATATATTTAAATTCCCATATAAGTAGGCCATTATAGCTTTACATAATAGGTCAATGGGTCTATTGAAGGATACTTAATCCTCTTAATTTTTAACTTGAATATTTCTTTGTTAGAGAAAGATGGGTTAAGTAGACTCTTCGCAATATGATTTAAATATAAATAGTTCAGTTTATATATTTTAAACATCTTTTATGTATTCACTGAAATATAAAACTTTTAAAGTTTTCTCTTCCCCGTTCTCAAATAACATACATTTCCTTGGGAAAACTTCACAGAGATGCTGCCAAAATCAGCATTAATATGTGTTTGTTTTGTGTTTGTCTACGAATATTCCTGCGAAAATACGGATTTGTGGCTACCACACACACACAAATTCCTGGCTGCGAGCCAATTAGATCTCGGCTCTGGCTTAAAAGGTTTCCCACCAGCTGTCAGCAGGCACTTCGCCGACCGGATGACAAGTTGAATAAGGCTCGAAGGCTCGAATCAGTGGCTCGATTTAAGGGAAAATTCTGCTTCTCGCTGTGGAAAATGCGCAGAGGTTGCTTAATTTAATGCCGGATTGCAGGGAATGGAAAAAAATTGAGAAAACCCACTCAGACACACCAGATGCAATTACCCCTGGACCCACTCGTGATACTCGTAATGCGACTCTGTGTGTGTCTGTGTCTGGGTCGTAAATCGCCGCTGTGATATTGAATTACGTGTGACTTTCTACTTCCGTTGGCCCGTAATCCGCTTCCGGTTCGCTGGCTCTCTGGCTGGGTTTACATTTACCGTTAATCTCGTGCTAAGCGTCTCCAATAAATTATTGCCGAAGCGAAAAGACCAGTCTGTATGTATAGGCGGAAAATTTGCAATTAAAATGCAAGCTGTGATAACCCGAGACCAAGGCTTCTGTGCCGACAATGCCTGCTGTGTCTGATTATTTTTAATACCTTGGAATAGTTGAAATTAAATAAGGTTTTATTATTTTCTAGGAAAAGAAAATTGTTAATCAGGAACTATAAAATATGTTGCCAGAAGGTTCTATAGGAAAACTAATTGTGCAGAGTTTTCTAAATAAAATTAGCACTCTTAAAAAAGTTTTAAGCCAGTCTATGTAGCCTTATTACTAATATCCAATTTATATCTAATACATAAGTAAATGTTATTAAATGTTATTAATAAAATAAAAACAGGACCTTCTACCCAGATTTTCCTTAGGTAATTTAAATTCGAGACTCCTACTCCAATTATTTTCCCCCTCCTTTGTATGCTGATGCTTTTTGCGGGCAACATTCTGACCTAATTTCAGAGCCTCAGCCAGAACCCGGCGGGTATTCCATTTTGGGGTTGGTCAGCAGCGGAGCAGCCAGCATTCAGAGGGACCCGGGACTAAGGACTCCAGGACTCGCATGGCCACTGCATTGTCGGTTAACGCATTCAACGCTACCATGTGGCCACTGGCAACACAGGCAGCGCCACCCTAACATCCAATTCCGGATCCCCGCCAGCATTATAACCAGCTCTGGCAACGCGAATTTTGTTTCCCTTTTGCGGTCATCCCGGCAGCTAATGCAGATTTTGGTGGCCATTTTCGCCATTTAGCCATTTTAGCCCTTTTTTTTGTTAGGTTTCACTTGCTGTTTTCTATTTGGTGGTCTCTCGTCCTGTTTCTGCTGCGGTTTCCTGCTGTTTATCAAAACTGCAGCTCATGTAAATGATTTAGTAAAATAAAACGTGCGGTAGTCCCGTTTGGTTAACAATATTGACAACCGAGGTCAACTGTGGAAAGTTAGTTTTCCGATTTAAAGAGCTCTCAAGCTGTGAAAACTTTATCTGTGGGCGAGTAAAATGATTAAGAAATTTGTGAACTTTTTAGGATAATTGTTAATGAAATCAGGGAAACGTAAAGGTATTAAGGGGTTTAAAATAGATTACAAACAAGTTGTAACTTCAAACATTGTTCTTAATTAGTTTTAAATCCAGGAAAGGCTTAACTGAAGTCAATTAAATATAAACTGTAAGCACCTGCATAAATGTATTACATTTCTTAAGCTTATTATTTAACATTTTCCATAAAAATTTGCATTATAAAATATTCTGCAAATCCTGAGAAGTATGCTAAAAAGCAAGAAGATTCCAAAGAGCTAAAACAGCTGCTCAAAGAGACCTATCCCATATTCCGGAAACGGAAATGACTTAAAGCCATTACCATTACCGCTCTCCTGGCCACTTCAAAGGCGACAGCGAATGGAGTTAATTGAGTGGTCGTTAGGCCACGAAGAAAGTGCAGAGACGAGAGACGAGAGACTCTGAAGCGGCAACCAGAGAGTGCAACCAGCTCAAAGGAGCTCATCCCGCGGTAGAGACCCACAGACACACCTCCATTAGCCCAATCAGGCGAGTGGAGTACGCGCCAAACTGGAAGCAGGCACTCAATTAAATGGCTATTCGCCATCGCATATCTGCACATCTGCACATCTGAGCATTTTTGCAACAATTGGCCAACTCTTTCAGGAGTCTGGAAAGCTCCTGGCTCAGCTGCCCCGGAATCTGTGTCATCGGATCACCGGATGCGCAATGGCGTCCAGCTGGGGGTGATGTGGGGGCATTCATTACGAACGACACGCTGTACTTAAGTACCTTAAATTACCACTTACCACTCGCTGGCATTTACAGTGGTGCACGACAAAAAATATATAATAAAATATATATACTTTAAAATGTATAAATTTCAAGCAGTTTGGGTTTAACGAAAAGTTTGGAAGACTTGTAATAATTGATGCACTTTAAAAACTATTTGTTCTGCTCTTAAAATTTAAAAAGTTGAATATTGTATATTGTTAAAGTTGTCTTAGCAAAAACCATAAAGGGATGTAGGAGAATGTTTATATTTGACTTGAAAATCCTTATACAAACTACTATTTTAATTTTGAATTATTGAAAACTGAATACTGAATTTAAAACTGTTTAAATAACATTTTTTTTTTATAATTTTTGCCAATTTTTTCGAGTAATTTCTTTTAAAATTATGAAAAAATTGAGTAAAATGTGTTTTCTTCCAAACAGGCTGGATCGACTTTTCTGTTGATGCTGTTCAAGAATATATATAATTTATAGGGTCGGAAGTGACTCTTTCACTGCGTTCTTCTGACTTCTGACTAAAATAAAAACTCCTTGCAGGGTATACAAATCCTTATAATTAAACATTTTTCCGGTGCATCATTTCAACTGATGCTGATTTTCGCCTGTGAAATGCGACAGCAGAACTTTTTGCATGCGCTTTTATCGCTTTAATTGTGGGCCAGGCCAGGCATGGGGCGAAGGGCTCATCTCCGGCTTCCTGTGTCATACTTTTACTTCCTGTTTGGAGGGCTGCAGCTCCTGCAGCTTCTCTTGCTCCTGCTGCGTCGCGGCGGCTCTTTCATCGGGCTTGTTTGCCACGCCAAACAGCAAACAGGGCAACAATGCTGCGGATGCGATGATGGAAGGTGGTGGCTGGGCGCAGGACGCATGACGCAGGAGGATACTGATGCGAGGCGAGGATGATGCATCCACATACACGTCCACATCCACTTGCACATCCACGCCTGTTTGCCCTGACAGCGATCCAGGTCAGTGCACTGAAGGCATCAATTACGCCAGAGCTGGCATTAAAGTAATTTCAATTTTTTTCAGAAGGCATATCTGTTTTTCTTGGCGCGAAATTCAATTAGCCACCACCGTCACCGCAAGCCGCAGTGGTAATAATTACAAAGGGCAGGTGGCACAGGTTACGCAATTAATTACTACAAAATCCTATAGCGCGGTCACTATTATCTCCAATTAAAATTCTGTTATTTACACAACGTTGTGGAGGCCCGCAAAGGCAAACAAAAAAGCCATGGCAACCGCAAAACCCCCTGTTGAAAGTGCTGAGTTATGAGCACAATTTATAATTGTAATTTAATCATAGTTTCTGTTGGGGAAGTTGAATGAAAGGCAAGTGCATCCTTCTGCCTAAGCCATCCTTCAAATGCCATTCAATAGCTCATCCTTAAGTCAGCAGAGCGGAATAATGGCTCCGGCTGAATCCAACTTGGGTTTGCATTGCAAATAGGCATTAAATTATCATTATACGAGTTCGGTAACGGCATTATTCAATAGTCCCCAGACCGTGCTGGTCGAAAATCAAAGCTGTTAACTATTAAACATGATCTCAGGGCCATTAGGCCAAAGCCAGTCCAAAGTCAAAGCCTTAAAACAGGCGCACTGCCACATCCGCAGTCAGAGCCACACTCATAGCCACATCTACAGCCACATGCACATCCACATGCCATACATTAAATGTGAAGCCAATAGTACTCGCATTGTAAATCAAATTACGCATACGACGCATGGGCCAGCAGCAGCAGCGATAGAGGCAGGCACTGAGACAAATTTAAGCCAGCTTGAAGCTTAATTAAGAGTTTAAAAAGAGATTTTCAAGTTTTACTTTTTAAAATAAAATACATTCAAACGTTTGTAAATATTTTATGTACAGTTTAAAAGGCTTTACCTTATTTTATTCAGTTTTTCTTTGTGTATTTATAGACCAGGACCGTTGCAGCATTAGCTTGAGCTGCAGTTTAATACACAGAGCGCAAATAATTCACCAAATAAGCTGCTGCCGGTGCGGCTGCTGCTGCTCTGTTTCGTGGCCATTATTCATGGGCTGGTGGCTCATACATATGTCCCATCTACCACGGCCAAACTCGGAGGTAAGCAACCGAAAATACAGCATAGTTGCAGCTGCAATTCCGGGTAGTTTGGGGGGCAGACAACCAGGACTACGTTCTGGCGACCGAACGGAGACCAACACGTTTATGGCATTTGCCAATGGCCGGAGTGCGCTTTTCACTTTTATTGTGGCCACACTCGATGGCTGCGATGGCAAAGTGTTTGCTGCTCGCAACTCTCCTCCCTCTCTCTCTCTCTCGACTGGTTAAGGCCGACAATATATCTGTCTGGCTGTCGGTAAATACCAGCCGGAGGCGGGGCACATCCTGGCAGCAGGAGGAGAAGTCGCAAATGCACTTGCCCAGGCATACATTTATGCGCTTTGCTTTACTGAACCTTCTTGCCTGCTTGCCTGCCTGCCTCTCTGCTTGCCTGCCGTTTTTATGACAGCTTCCGCTGGAGTGGCAGGCTACATGTGTTCGCATTCGTGTACAAGTATCGTATCTTTGTGTTTTTTGCACCTGGAAATACCTCAAAGACATCCCCCTCCCTGCCATTGCCCTCGGAAATAACTAAGCTGCAGCACGATTCTGTCCTAAAGGCTTACTTTGTGCACTTGGTTAGTGTGTGCACAGAAAAAAGAGCCTTTTGAGTTGATTTAATTTTCTTTTGAATTCGAAAACATTTCTAGATCATTGTGCTTAATGTTCTTAATATAGGAATTTAAGGGATAGCCAAGGCCCTGCTACGAGCTTCTCCAAACTGGATACCTCATAAAATATGTAGTATACGCTTGTTTAAGTGCATAACAAAAATCCCCCAAAATATTATGATGTACCCTGACATATTGCTTGCATTTCCTTATTTCTTTTGTTACCAAGCAACTGATACCGAAAACGAAAATGCATATATAATCCTACGTATATGTATATGAATATATATACCACCACCATCAAGCGGTCAAGCGATTGGAGCTTAGACAAAAATTTGTTACTCCTGTCAGTGGAGGATGTGCCCGTTGTCCCGGGCAACCCCAACAAAACAAATCTGACAACGATATTTGTATGCGTGCGGAATTTTGCGATTTTATTGCCCATTGAATTTGGGCTCAAAAGGGGTTGTGGCTGAGCCTTTTCGGGGCGAGAGAGGACTGACCTCCACATGGCATTAATGTGCGGCATTTAAATGGTTCGAAACCGCAAAACAAAACACCAAGGAGCAGCAACATCAAAATTGGGCATTTACATGTTGCCAACACACAAAAACTAACTGGGAATTGAGTGTGTTATAAATGCGGTTAGGAAAATACCTCTTAAAGAGTTATTAAATATTTTCTAAACAGCATTTCATAGCTCAACTTTTAAAGCATATTCTGTCTTTTTTGTACAATTCCTTTGGATATGTTTCCTTGCTTTTAGAGACAGACCGTCCCAGTCGAAAATGCCTGAGTAGAAAATGGGTAAATGGCATAAAATCCACAGACACAGACTCTCTAGGCCCGAAAATGTCTGGACGCACAATTGTTTGGCTTTTGGTTGTAGAAGCTTAGCCAGGATTTGTCCTTTTTTGGGGCGACTATGTGTGTGTGTGTGTGTGTGTGAATGAAAGAGTTTTCCTCCTCTCCCAGTGTGTGTGAAATTCAGTTCTGATTTATGGCATTAAACGCACACAAAAAATTGTTGAATTGGATTTTATTTGCATTTAATGGGTTTTTAGTGTATTTTAATGGGATCCCTTTGTGGTAGTTTTCAGATTTGCAGATTTACAGATTTAATTTGGTTTTGGACAGAAAAATATGCAGTGGCCAGTTGGCCAGGCCAATTCGGACTAATTCAATTGTTGGGGCAATTAGGCTTAACACGACAATGGCCAGAATGCACACATGGGCTTTAAATCTAAGATTGGGAATTTAATTTATGCAACTTAAAATACTTGATTAGCAAGGCCATAAATATTGCGTATACGTCGTGGCTCCCTTATTTATGGCTTTTCCTCGAAAGGTAAGCTAAAGGGATAAGCTTACGAGTGGAAAATTAAATTTAATTTAATAGCGAAATTAATTCAAATATACTGTCAATAAAAGGCAGACATGGCTATAGTAGAGAGTGATCCATCATTTGTTAATGCCTTGCACGGGCTATTCATAGTATCGCGTATACGCCATGTCGCACAAGGGAAAATAAAGAGCGCGAGAGGAAGAGAGAGAACCATATGCACTACCAATTTATGGCTTCAATAAACATAAAGTTTATAAACTCCCGAGGCAATGTCGTTGCTCATCATCTGCAGCGGATTGTCGGGGAAGCAGCCAGGCAACGATGGCCAAATAAATAATGAAAAAGAAAAGTGATGTCATAAAAATTTTATCTCTTAACTGAAATTGAGCAGCATGAACAAGCTCGCAGCAGCAACAAAAGGTAGCAGAAGCTGTAGCAGTAGCAGTAGCAGCAGCAGCATCCTGGCTTGGTCACTCCTGCAAAAAGGAAAATAATAGCGAGTTCTCGTGTGCGTGTGTGTGTGTGTGTAAGCGGGCAAGCGAGCGGAAAATGTGGAAGCAACAGCATTTCCCAAGCAGCCATATAATGGCAAACAGAAGAGCCAAACAAAGCTGACAAGGCTGCAGCAGTTCAGTTGTGCTGAGGGTGTGCGCCTTATAAAGTTGCAAAGCTGCAGAATACTACAATATTATATACAAAATATATACACACTCACACACAAAACGAACAACAGCAGCTCAGACAGGTGAGACATCAGCAATTTCAGGTGAGAAAAACTCGTGTGCGTGCGTTTCTCTCTTAAGTCTCATCTGTAAGTCTTGACATATTTAAGCCCACTCAATTGAGTTCTCTTAGTTGAGAAGTTGAAAAGCCATTCCAGTTGGCCAACTCTTCGGGCTATGAAATATTAATTAAGCTGCAACTTAAATAAAATACACCTTTTATTGGAAGACCTTAAATATTTGTCTGGCTGTTGTAATTCAATTTTAAATTCCCAACAGCGAAAGGCTCAATTACATGTTTCGCTCCACACTGATTGCAGTATCTGAATATAACTCAAATAATATAAAACCCAGCCATTGTTTACAAAATGGTACATGAAAAGCGGAAACAAAATAATATGTTGGAGTCAGTCAGTTATATTTGCTTACATCAGTTGCAGCAAAGCTAGCAAAAAATATTTGTTTATTACTTGCAAATATGCAAATTTAATTAAATCCTTTATAGAGGAGAGCAAAGGACTTTTACTTTTCGCTTTTTACTTAAAATAGATATTACATTGTAAGGGTTTATATTTGTTTTTAAATTTAATTAAATTTGTATCTTGATTTGCTCTTTATTTATTATTTAAAACTTATCCAACATTTTAGAATTTAAAGTAAAACTTCGTTAGGACTTTCTGTTTCAAATACTATACATTGATTCCCAGAATTTGCTAAAATTAAATTATTTATTTAATGACTGAACACGATACTATACCTACCAACAAACAATGTATGGCTAAGAGGTCCTCGCTGCCTCCCTGGCAATTTTCAACTTTTACTTTTTCGGCGAAAGCTCTCTCTCGCCTTGCCTTTTGGGAGTGCAGCAGCGCTAACTCATTTCACAATTTGCCAGCATGAAATGGTTTTAATGTGAAAACTTTTGCGGCAACATTGTGTGGCTACACGAAAAGGTACAGAGCCAGACAGATGGCTCCGGCTCCTGCTGCTGGGCCCTGGCCCTTGGCCTGATCCCCGTGGTCTATGATGAAGTTGTGCAAAAAGTTACGGGCTCAATTTTCGGGGCCAACAATGTCCGTGGCAGGCGTGTGGAAAGCGAGTCACTGGGCCAAATGCAATCAAATACCAACAATTGCAGGCAGGAGCAGGCGCGGTAACCCAGGCAGCAGAAGGCAAAGGGTCCTGTTCGCAGATTCCAGTGGGGGATCCCGGAACAAGAGCAAACAATATATTGAATATGATTTTCAAACACATGTGCCGGTGCCGGCTGTTCGCTCACTCAATCAATAAAGAAGTCGTGGGAGTGGGGTGGCGGTATTCCGGGAAAGTCAAGATGTAAATAGAACTTTCTCTTCCTATCCAATTTCTACCCCGGCAAAGGAAAACGAAAGTGGGGGCTATGGTATGCAAATCTCCCCATGTCGCCATTTCTACGCATTTTCACTTTGCCACAGACCCACACACACACCCAATACATTTACATAAAAATGCACTTGATCTGTGTGTCGATGATGTGTGTGCTTCAAGGATATCTCCATTCAGCTGCCTGTGCGATTTATTTACCCTTGGTGATGAGTATGCGAGTCCTCCTTTGTCCTCGTAACGTGTTTGCAGTTGTCTTACATGGCGCGAAAGCTAATCTGCTTTGGGGAGGATTTGTGGGAAGGGGAAAATCATCAGAAATTTGCATTACTTTCGGTTTTCCTTATATTTTATTTATTATTTGAAGAGGAAGTATTTGTACTTTATCAACAGGAGCAAAGGCAATGTAGATAACAAGATGGGTAAAGCCATATACTCACACTCCTTATATTATCAAGGATATGTATTTTGACCTAAAACTTGCTTTAAGAAACTTTTTAAACACTAATCAACTTTATATACTAATCTGGTTTTAGTTAAACTGAATTATTAACAAAAATACTTGGTAATTAATTATGAAACTAAAGGTTTAAAATAGCTTCAACACTAATTATATATTTCTTGAATCTAAGTTGCTGTTCGCACCCTCTTCCTTAAAGCTAAGAGCCCCTAATTGAGCCTGTTAGCAAGCTCAAGCTCACAGCAAGGACTAATTAATTTCTGGCCTTCTGGCCTCTCAGGTGGGGGAGGGCGAGGATTCGAAGCAGGTCAGCGGTGGAATTACACGCTCCGGATTACAAGTTAAGCCCGAGCTTTGAGCTCTTAGCTCCGGTCAGTGCCTGCCTGTCGAGGACTTTATGCGCTCTAATCCTTTTGCATGTCATTATGCCTGGGCTGTTGCCTAATTGTCGGGGCAAGGCAGCAGCTCTCTGGAGCTGGAGCGAGCTCTTTAATTTAACAGCAAGTCCGCCATCAATAATAAATGGCATTCGACAAAAGTTGTAAACCTTTTTCGGCACTTATCTGTCACACGTCACACTGCGCCAGCGTCATTTGTCAATTGTCACGGCTTCTGGTTTAACTCGAACTGGAACTGAAACTCAGTCAGGCTGCCCTTATCTTCTCCGGAAAAATGGGCAGGGATCGGAGAAGGTTTCCCAGTTAATTTGCAAAAACAAAAAGGGGAAGCACACAACATTTCCGCTTCATCCTCCCACGGCTCACGTCACGCCCAATTGTTAAAAATGACAACTAATTAATGTCTGTCGTCCACCCAGCCCTGGACCATTTCGAATGGTAAAGTGGTGGAGTGTAGAACCTTATCCATTGGCCTGGAAGTTTGCGTGTCTACAATCCAGGCCTGCCACTGTCAAGAGTCCTCTCTGCTGGCCAACTCGATTGAGCTTAATTTGAGGTCAACTGGTTGGGATTTTCAGAGTGATTTGTCGGTTTAAAGGTTAATGGGCTGCCTTGGAAAATTGCCTGATTTATGGGGAAATTAAACGGAGAGCGAGAGAGACAGAAGTGAGGGAGAGTTGGCTGTCACTCAACAAACATCAGTTGCAGCCTAGAGGAAATTACAAAAGTTAACAAGAAAATCGAGATATGTGCAGAATATAATTAAACTATAAACACTAAATAAATTGGCAAAGGCTACTTGCAGTTCTGGTGAACAAAAAAAAAAATAAATCCTTACTAATTACAAAGCTTATGCAAAGTCCTGTGTTCCGTGTCCTGTGAAATCCTATTCAAAACAGCGTCACAAACGACTTCATTAGCGCGAGCTCTATTTGAAAATCCCCTTTGAGGGGCTCTTGCTCCTGCTCCTGCTCATGCTTCTGCTCCGCCTCATTATCCCGGGCCGAGGGGAGTCTACTTATTAGTTATACATGCCCCGCAACCTACAAAGCGAATCCACATCCACTTAGCAGCGCAGATAAGCAGCTCATTTCGCCAAAAGGACAACCAGCGGCAGATGGGTGACGAAAACTCCTCTAGAGCGGACTTTGCACACAAACGCCATCATTACGTTTTGGCTCAAGCCGTTGCGAGCGATTTTATTGTTTTTGGCTTTGGCTTAAGGTCCAACCAGCTCCTCACTCTTAGGACTCTCCTTCCTCATCGGTCCCTCTCTTCTCCCTAGCCCACTGTGCTTAATGACTCGCACTATGGCCCCTTCGAGCTTAATGACAGCGAATGGTCGGCAACTTTTCAAACTGCATTGGGTGCATTTGCTGGTACTTCTGCCGGGACATGTGTTCGAGCACTTGGACTCGCCGGTTGGCTCCTCCTTTGGCCAGCCCCGGCTCCTCTCCAGCTTGTGCCCCCTCCCGTGCCGTGCCTAATGCTGCAATTTGTAGACCGCTGGGTTTATTACAGCCAGTGGCCCACCCCAGGGATCCTCACAGCAGGAAGGTCCACCGCTTTGGCCGGGTTAAGAGCCCTACTTGGAGATAGTTTCTAAGGGATACTCAGGGCTAGATAGATAGGGATGCTTTCTTATTATAAATTATTTATAAATTTTGGAATGTTATATAGTTATAATAAAATGTCCTTATTTTCATTATATGTGCCTACGTTTTCTATAAATACCTACCAAAATATTCGGTTTAAACCTCAAACTAATCAGTTTTTAAATTTGTTTAACAAATAACACTTAAAATTATAATTCCTTCGTGAAACTTAAAGAAATTGCTTATGTGAAATTAAAAGTAAATACTTTTACCATTAGCATCTTTAATAACCATCAGCACCTATAACATCCACCTCATCTGTGCGTATTTCCACACATATAGGATTTGGGATGCTTTTGGTGCTGGTTGGGGCTCTGACTGGCCGGAAACTTTCGGCAGCTTGGCAAGTTGGCGACATTTTCGGCTGCCAAAAACTTTGCCAACTTTGGGCCAGTGCTCGTTCCGCTGTGAGTGGAGTTCATTACGAATTCCGC
Organism: Drosophila tsacasi; assembly: GCA_018904565.1. Taxonomy (NCBI): domain Eukaryota; kingdom Metazoa; phylum Arthropoda; class Insecta; order Diptera; family Drosophilidae; genus Drosophila; species Drosophila tsacasi. The sequence goes on along the minus strand of JAEIHY010018319.1, from coordinate 12,860 downwards.
CGCGTGTTGACTTATGCATAATTACTGTTTCCTCGGACCCCGGATGGTCGGTGGGACCCCTTTGGCAGGCAGAAGTTTTTTTGGAGCCGTTGCAGGAGACCGGCCCGGCGCGGCACTCTCCGCTCCAGTTGGGTCATATGCTGCTCATTTGTGTGCATGACGCACTGACCTGTTTCTAATGCAACAAAAACGTTAAGCGCCTGCCAGCCAGCCAGCCGTCCAGGCACTCGCAGTGCAGTCAACTGTGTCCTCTTGGCTCAGAGAGCAGAGTAGAGCAGGCAGGCTGGGACGGGCAGGGTCGCTTATCCAGCCGTACATCCCGCCCACTTTTAAGCCCACTTCCCGCTTTTTTGCACTGTCTGCCGGGAGAGTTTATTTTACGCACGCCTTGACCAGACGTAGGCGGCTGCAGTAGCAGCAGCAGTTTTCCACTTTCCACTTGCAGGCAAGTGGAAAAGTCAAGCGGATAAACAAGAGATTAAAATGTCATAAACAATGCTTTTTGCCCCTGCTGCTAAGCAACTTAATGAAAGCCCGGAAAATGGGTTTTTTTTTTAGACCAACTAGAAACTATTCGCGACTTGGAAAAAGTTTCAACTTGCAAGCAGCATATACATAGATACGTCGCTCTGGAGGCTCCGAGAGTAGCTGCAAATCCTGTCCTGCCTGCAACTCAATAAATTTCCATTAAACTTTTGATTTGTTTCCCTGACTTTTTCCGCCCAACAAGGCCAGAGAATTCAATTGAAATTGTTTCCGAAAACGAGCCGAGCCGAGAGCTACACAAAAAAGTTGATAACAAACTATTTGGAGTGCCAACAGTACGTAATAGTGGGTTCTATCCGATAATAAAACCTTTTTAAGCTGAAATATATGGTAAATATATTTATAAAATAGGTAATTGGAACTATCCTTGCATATATGGATTCTGTTAAAGGGAAAATCAATCTTTGAAAGCAGAACAATCCCTAATAGACTTTACCATAACAAAATGCTTAGCGTCCTTACATTTCAATTACCATTGCAGATCGATCATGCATTATAAATAAAAAATAATAAAATAAGAGCTAAAACTATATCCATACTAAGGGAATTACATATTAAACCATTTCCTTGATTCTTCACAACTTCATTTACAATCAATTTTCACCATTTACCCTCTTTTAATTTATTATTATTATTATTTTCTATTGTAATAACAAATATAATTTATTTATTACAATGTTTTAAAGCCAGAGCAACCATGGCCTTCAGGCTACCCTCTTTTAATATCCTCCAAAGCCCACCCAAAAGGGCATACCATCTCGGCTTTCCAGCCACTAAAAACTCTTTCCGTTTGTAACACAATTGAAAAACTTTATTTTCGTTGGGCCTGCGAACAGGAGGGTTGCACAACTGACAAACTATCATACAGAGGCATAAATTAGTCTCGCATATTTGCGCAAAACAAGAAACTATAAAACACTTAGATATATTCAAAAGATTAGATTTACTGCCCAGGGCGTGCACACACATCACACACACAGGTCCGTCCGTACACACCACACACATACGGGTAACTGTGCGTGGTTCTTTTGATTTTTTACGACATTTTAGGGGGCTATACTAAATGAAATACTGGATGCCAAGTCGCTGCAAGCAAAACACCACTCAAAAAAGATACAATTTTCGGCGACAAGGACCAGCAACGCGTTAAATTGATGCTGAAACGTAGACTGATCTTTGCCGGCGAAAATTACAGACACGAATCTATATATAAATTGTGAGAACTAATTTCCCGGTTATATGTATGTATGTTATGCGGTTAAGGTAGTAAGTATTGTTTCGTTTACATATATGTACGTGTGGACAGACTGAGGGAATAAAGGAATGAATATCGAGTGAGGAAACAAAGGTGACAACTAACAAATGGAAGCCCTTTACTCGGCGGCAGCATTGATGGTGATGGTCTTGCCCTTCGGGTCGTCGAATCGGTCCATCGTGTTGATGTCCATCATCCAGCAGACGCCGACGAACATAATGACCAGCAGGAGAAGGATCACAAAGAGTCCCATCAGGATGCCGGGCGTCACAAAGCCCACACAGTCCCAGGAGTCGCCGAACACAAAGTTCTCCTTGTAGGTTCCGTCGAAGGGAGCCTGCAGCTGCAGCGACTTGAAGCTCAGCGTGTTGTACATGTTGTCAACGGCAGTGGAGTCCAGGGTGAGGTTGCCGCACGAGTAGGAGAACGTGGTGGGCGCATTCACGTTGCTGGAACGGAAGGTGTTGCCGTCGTACTTCACGTTACTCAAGGTAAAGTATCCACCGTTTAAAATAACATCGAAGGTGATTGGCTTGGCGGAATCAGTTGTGCTAAGCGTAATGGAGAACTGGGAACCTGCAGTGGAGTTGGTGGCCGAGATGCCGGTAACGGTGATGGGGTTTTGGTTGTAGAGGAGGGCCGTGTAGAAGATCTGGAACTGGTTGGTGACGTGCCACATGGTGCCGCCAGTGGTGGCAGCCGTGTCACGGCGGTTGCGACGCTGCACTACCGGAGCGGTGGAGGGTGCGGCCAGGTACAGATAAGCCACCTTGCACTCGAACTGCTTGCTGATAGCGGCAATGGCGGCGTCTGCGGGGAAGAGTATATACCATATATAGCTAGTGGGTCACATTGTTTGTATATATGTTTAACGCACCATGTGACTCCAAGGTCTGCTCGCGGCTCTCGGCCGCATCCTCGAAGCTAACGAACAGGGCCGTGCCGGCGGAGCACTTGGCTGGGCTGGACAGCTTGCCGCTGGCATCGATGGTGTTGTGCTCGCGCCTGGCGGCCACCGAGCGCAGTGCCTCAGAGGGATTCTCCACGCTGGTGTAGTACGTCTTGGGGCTTACGCCCTGCAGCTGGGCGTAACAGGACTGCGCCTGGGAGTTGGAGCACAGGAAGTCCTTGTTGCTCAGCTGCATTTGCAGATTGTTTCTCAGTTAATGTCCAAGTCTTCCAATTGGAACTCAAAGAACTTACGCCATTTTCCTGGAAGGCCACGACCATGTGATCCTCCAGCAGCGTCGCCAGCTGCTCGGCGAACTCCGCCTGGGGCACCGTCTTCAGAGAAGGCTTCGCCACACTGTTTGGAAAAGAGTTTTGATCACGTTACGTGTGCAACCGGTGGAACCTCGAAGTCATGCAACCCACCTGTTGGCTCCCCACAGAAAGACGGGCGTTTGCTCAGCCAAGGCTGCCCCAATGACGCACAAGGCAATCAGCGATTTCCACAACATCTCGCCTACTTGGGGGTGGAAAACAAAAGTGGAAAACCAAAACACATAAATGAACAACTGAGAGGAACACAAAAGACACAAAGAAACCAACCGAAAAGTGAACGAAAACTAAAAACGAAAAATGGAGAAAATTTTCGCTTTGCTTTGCACGACGTCGCCTATTCCAGTGAGAAAAAAAACTTGTGACGGTCATGTGATGCGCAGCAGCTGACTGGACAATCGATAGATTTGTTACATCGGTGTAGTTTATTCGATACAATCGATTGTGGGTGGTTCTTTCAAAAGAACAGTGCTTCTGCGACAGCCTCTTTCCATTTTGACCTAATATAATCGAGGGCATACGTCTAAATAAAATAATTAAAAGCGATGCGGCATTCTACTGAGACGGTCAAGTGAAATGCAAATATATCGAGTATCAATGGCTGCATAGTGCAGTGTGACCCTAAACTTTATTAAACTGTTATACAAGCGTGGCAACACTGATTGAGTTTTAATGTGACCAATACTGTCATAAACGTACAATCAGACGCATTTAACATTAATTTAATTTCATAAAATTTGATAATAGGGGTAGTTTATAAAATAAATAAAAAATATCACTTTAAATAATATAATAATAAAGTTTAGAGCAATAAATATTGTTAAATTAAAATCCCTACTAAACTGTAATAACAAGTTTTACAAATTAAACAATTTTTCTATTTTAGCTTCATTTTAAGTAGCCTCCACTCCTAGCTCAAAAACCCTCAGTTTTCGTATTTAAAAATAGACATATTTATTGGTAGTATTATCATTAATTTCAACCGCTGGGCAATTTGCTCGCGCCGCTCTGTGAGAGGAGCGCCTTAACGTATTATCAGTAGACAAAAGTAACAGCAGATATATAACGGAAGAGAAACGTACAAATCGGAATAAACGGGTCCACAGAGAAGTTAGCGTAGAGAAAGAATAAAGGGACCACCGAGCGCGGATTGGAGCGTGCGCGCCTTAATCGATTGGCTGCGCCCGCGACATCACAGCAGCGTCATGGCCATGGCGGATTAGGGTCTGTTCATCGACCAGGTCGTCGTCGTCCTGTTCGTTGTTCTCCAGCTGCTTCTGCCGCTTCAGCCGCAGCTCGAAGACCTCGCTGATGGCATCGCGGAAGCAGATAAAGTTGTAGTCGATGACGCCCTGCCGGTTGAAGTTCTCCTCGCGCAGGATGCAGACCAGGGCCAGAAACTTGTTCACCTCCCGCAGGTAGAGTATCGTGTTGTTGTTCAGCTTGATAAGACTAGAGCTGCCGCTGTCGAATGCGGTTTCCTCAGAGCTGTGAATTTACAATTAGTTCCGGGAGTAAATTGAGAGTAAACCCAGGGAGAGCTTACCTGTATATACTGGACAGATCAATGACCACGTCAATCATGTCGCAGCAGAGCTCGTAGGTCTGCATGTCGACGGGCGAGGAGTCCGTGGCTATGTAGATCTTGGAGACAACGTCGAACAGAAACGCCTTCTCTATGCCCGAATTCTGGCGAGGAATCGATTATTTTTCGAATTAATAATACAAACTCATGGAAACCTACTGGTATAAAGATGTTTAGGAGATTCTCCAGGGTGGGCAGCTGAGGAATGAGCTTTTGCACCACCTTGGAAAAGGCCTCGAAGATGGAGTGATCATATATTGAGGTCAGGTGGAAACTGAGGTGTATCTGGTTGAGGCCCGCCTCGCTTAGGTCGTCCGATGAGCGCTGGTGAATGTCCCGCTGCGACTCCATTTTCGAATCGTCGCTGATGCCGTCAACCTGCGTGGGAACGTGACCAGTTGGCGGGTCAGTGGTTATCTCATACTCCGATAAGGGAATCAATCATCGTGGATATTACCTTGTGTATGAACACCTCGAACTTGATGCGCTGGTTCACCTTGTAGGCCTTTATCACTGTGTTCTTGAACTTGGTCAGGGCCTCGTTGTAGTCATCCTTGGCGTCTATGACGAAGACCAGGGCACCACAGCCGCCAAAGATCATGTCCGAGTCGAAGGTCGGCTCAATAAAGTCGATTTGGCCCGGGAAATCCCAGATCTGGAACTGCACGAAGCTGGAGTTGTTGATGTCGTCCTTCACGATCTTGCTAGTGGACTCCAGGAAGAGCGTCTCGTTCGGCGACATCTTGTGGAAGACCACCTTCTGGATGGAGCTCTTGCCCGATCTGCGCAGTCCCATCAGCAGAATACGCGGCTTTGTCTCACTGCTGCCCGTCGCATTGGGCTCTAGTTCCAGGCCATCCTGGTTGTACGCCCGGTATCCAAAGTCCTTGGGAAACGTGTCCGCTGGATAGTCATCGTCGTCGTAGCTCTAAGCGAACGGAAAGCAGAGGCTTGTGATGATGGGCGGGGGCCCATATGCGCGATATGGCTTCTTTGTCTCTACTCACCATGTTGGGGATTTTGTTCTGGTTCCGCTGGAATCTCTGCTTTTGGGGGATGCCTCGGCGGTCGTGTGCATGGAAAGCACAGTTAATGGTTAATAACAGCACACGATTTAGTTTACTTTTTCGACTTTTCGTGCAGGTTTCTTATCGTCGTCAAAGTGTGTGCACACCTGCGGGCAGGTCATCAGCTGATGTAATCGATAACAAACAGCTGGTGGGCGATAGTCAGTAATGTCACTTGAAAATACGTTAAAAATAAAAAAATATCGTATCGATATTATTTTTATCAAAATAAAAAATAATAAATAAAAATAACTTTAAAATATAGATATTAATATATTATCAACAACCCTACTATAAAGCAATGTAAATTCTTTTAAGTGTTATTTATAAAAAGAATTTTAAGACAATAATTCCACAAAATATTAACTCTACAAAACATTATTATTTCTCGTATTTAGTAGCTTAAATCATTTCATTTTAATCACTTAACAAAACAAAAAGTACAATTAACCAAATCTATGACTACTGGGCTGCCAGTTTGGCGTTCAACTGGCCCAGATCAACGCCCAGTTCCACGAGCCTCTTCTCCTGCTCCTTGGTGTCCAGACCGTGCTCCTTGTTGTACTTGTAGTTGACCGTTAGCTGCACCTCCTCCAGGCCACTGACATGCTCGTAGAGATCGCCCTCCAGTCTCTGGTCGATGTCGCTCTCCTCGCGGAGCCAGCAGAAGTATAGGAGGAAGACGCCCAAGCTGGCGGAGATCACGTAGGGCTGATACCACAAGGACTCATCGCTGCCACCGCTGCGGGTATCCTTGGCACGCCAAGTGGCCGCCTGGCTTCCAAAGAACTGGATGGGCTCATTGCTAATGGGCTCCTCCTCGGGTTTTTTGCTGCCTGTTCCGGGTTTCTGTGCATAGAAGCGGGGAGAAGTCGTAGTACGAGCTGTGGCTGGCACCAATTGCCTGTACATTTAATATTTTAGTAATCTTGATTGTTTACTACGTTAAGTTAATGGTTGCTTACCTCACTAGTCTTGTTTTTGTCAGTAAACGCAACATTTTCAGAGCGAAATGTTAGAAAATTTCATAACAAAATTGGTCAAACAGCTGAGTTTGGTTAGAGATGGAAAAACTGTTGGGCTGCCGGCTAGCGGCTATCGATTGCTTAAGAAATTTCCTAAGGACACAGAAATTTTGAATAATGCTTAAAAAAATATCTTTAAATAAAAATGTATACAGGAATCAACAACAAAATTTAGAATATATTAATATATTATATATTATATTATAAAAACACAAATACCCTACATAAACGATAGTTATCCCGCTTTTTATTCCATCACTAACTTTGCACGCCACACGTGTGTTTCGAATTGTAAACACGCGCTGGAATTGTTATTTGGTTTTTAGCCTGCGAAAATGGGCGCCACGAAGAACTTAGACTTAATAGGCACCATCGAGGATGATGCCGAGGTGGAGAACCTCTCGGAGGACTCCGATGCGGAAGTGGAGGTAAGGAAATTACAGTTTTGAGCCAGAAAGAAGAAGAACAACCTCTGACCACCGGTGCCCTCTTCCACAGTATCAACCCACGAAACTGAGACACAAAAAGGTCACCGAGTTCGAGAAGGGCTTCGAGTTCGTGTCCTCGGTGAAGGAGTACAACCAGGACACGTGGGACGATTTGATGAAGTATGTGAAGAGGAAGGCACGCACAAAGACCGACGACAAGATCGCCGCCCGTTTGCAGAAGAGAGGCGGAGCCGAGGCTGTGGCCGCGGAGCAGAGTGATGGCAGCGAGATTGATCTCTCCGAGGACGAGCTGAAGCACGACAACCTGAGGCTGCGTGAGAAGAAGCTGTCCAAGAATAAAAAGAAGAAGGCGGGCGAGGAGGAAGAAGAGGAGGAGGGCGAGAAGATGCAGTTTGACGACACTATAGAGGCCAACGAGCAGATCACCTCCTTCTACCAGATGAATCTGTCGCGTCCCCTGATGCGCGCCATCGGCGTCCTGGGCTACATCTATCCCACGCCCATCCAGGCCTCCACGATCCCCGTGGCCCTGCTGGGTCGTGACATCTGTGGCTGTGCCGCCACGGGCACAGGCAAAACGGCAGCGTACATGCTGCCCACGCTGGAGCGCTTGCTGTATCGTCCCCTGAACAATAAAGCCATCACCAGAGTGCTGGTACTTGTGCCCACCCGTGAATTGGGCGCCCAGGTCTACCAGGTAACCAAACAGCTGTGCCAGTTCACCAGTATCGATGTGGGCTTGGCCATTGGCGGCCTGGATGTCAAGGCCCAGGAGTCGGTGCTGCGCCAGAATCCGGATATAGTAATAGCCACCCCAGGTCGTCTCATTGATCACATAAAGAACACGCCGAGCTTTACTCTGGACTCCATTGAGGTGGGTTTTGGTCACAGGTTTTATTTAGTTTTTTAATACTCGATGATGATTCTTTCCTTGCGCTCTGAGCTCTTTCCCGGGCCAAGAGGACAACCCTGGTTCTTGCAACTGCGCGGCAGATGCAAGCTGACTCCTAGATTATTGTAGTCATTCTTCCTAAGCCTCCTTTCTAGATTTCTCTAATCTGCTTTGAATCTCCTCTAGGTTCTCATCCTCGACGAAGCTGACCGCATGCTGGACGAATACTTTGCCGAGCAGATGAAGGAGATCATCAACTCTTGCTGCAAAACCCGTCAGACTATGTTGTTCTCCGCCACGATGAGCGAGCAGGTCAAGGATCTGGCTGCCGTTTCACTGGACAAGCCGGTCAAGGTTTTCGTGAACAATAACCAGCAGGTGGCCTTCAACCTGCGTCAGGAGTTCATACGCATCCGCGAGGATAAGGAAGGCGATCGCGAGCCCATCCTGGCCAGCTTGATTTGCCGCACGTTCCACGATCACTGCATGGTCTTTGTCCAGACCAAGAAGCAGGCGCATCGTTTGCACATCTTGCTGGGCCTTTTGGGAATCCGTGCGGGAGAGTTGCACGGAAATCTTACGCAGCAACAGCGCCTGGAGTCGCTCAAGAAGTTCAAGGAGGAGCAGATCGATGTGCTGATCGCCACCGATGTGGCAGCCCGTGGTCTGGACATTGTGGGCGTGAAGACAGTCATTAACTTTGTAATGCCCATTACCACGGAGCACTACATCCATCGAGTCGGTCGTACGGCGCGAGCAGGACGCGCTGGCATCTCCGTTTCCCTGGCAGGCGAAAAGGAGCGGAAGATAGTCAAGGACATCATCAAGAATGCCGAGAGTACCATCAAGAATCGTATTATTCCGCCGGAGATCATAGAGAAGTATCGCAACAAGCTGACAAGCTTGGAGCCAGAGATCCGTAAGTAACTGAACCCTGTCCATTATTTCCATTTTGTTGATGGTTTCCTTTCGCAGAAAACATCCTGGATGAGGAGCAGGCGGAACGGCAACTGGCCAAGACCGAGCAGCAGCTGTCCAAGACGGAGCGCAAGCTGCTGGGACAGTCTAACGAGCGACGCGGCTGGTTCCAGACCAAACAGCAGCGCGAGGCTGAGAAGGAGCGCCTGGCCCTCACCACCGGCGACGAAGAGAAGGCTGCTGGAGGAGGCAAGGGCAAGGGTAAAACAGCCACCAAACGCAAGAGACCAGAGTGGGGTGGCGATGGCGAGGATGGTCCTTCTGTCAAGGAGATTGAAGCCAAGCGGAACAACAAGAAGAAGAAGGAGGAGCCCCGCAAGAAGACGCCCGAGCAGTTGGCCAAGGAACGAGCCATGAAGGAGATCGAAAAGGTGTCCCTGGTGCGCGCCAAGATGGCCAAGCTGCGCAAGCGACCCGGCAAATTGGGAGCGGCCACCGAGTCCCACAGGGGCAATGCTGGAGTCGGGAAACCCAAGCGACGTGGTGGTCAGTCGGCCTTCGATAATGATTTGACAGATGTCAGCCGGGGCGGAGCACTGCGTTTACGGTGAGTAGTAAAGGACTCTTGAGTTTTAACAGAGAGAGATAATCTCTGGAATTCCCTTTCAGATCCGAGGCCAACCGGCACCAGAAAATGTCCAAGATTGCGGCCAAGAAGAAGGCCAGCGGCGGTGGCGGTGGAGGCGGCAAGGGCAAGCCGATGAATAAGTCAGCCAAGAGTAAGGTCAGCAACGTGAAGCTGGCCAACAAGGCGGGCAAGAACAAGTTTAACAAAGGCAAAAGCTTCGGCGGACCACGTTACTCCAAAAAGGACAAGAAAAAGTAGAGATGTACAATAGATGTATGCAATGTTAAATCCTAAACTTGTAAAATAAAGCTTTTACTTCCTTTATATAGTTGTATAATAAACAATTCCTAAGATAAATTTATATTTTAAAACCCGCTCCAGAGATTTATCAAAAGCCATCGATAGTGTTTAAAGCTTTCGATAACTTACCTGTTCATTGTTTACCATCACTGGCAGCTCTCTTTCCTTCCTCCTTACTTTTCCTGCGAATTTTGTCTGTTTTTTTTGGCCACAACAATGTTTTAGCACATAAATAAAGCTTTAACTTCCTTTATATATTTGGGCAATAAACAATTCCTGAGATATTTATCTTACTTATATATATTCAATAAATTTATATTTTAAAACCCGCGCCAGAGATTAATCAAAAGCAATCGATAGTTTTTAAAGCTTTTGATAACTTCCCTTTTCAGTGTTTACCATCACTGCCAGCTCTTTTTCCTTCCTCCTTACGCTTCCTGCGCATATTCTCCGTTTTTCTTGGTCACAACAATGTTTTAGCACATTCCGCTTTAGTTTATAACAAAGGCCAAGAATTATGAGCAGCCAGTGCACCTTCGGTCCCCCTACGGACTCGGATTCGGACAGCAGCTATGATGGGTTTTACTTCTCAGATACGGTAGGAGCTCCTTTGGGCTGGCTGTTCCAGAAATCTCGCTAAAACTGCGCCCTCTGTTGACTTTTCAGATCAAACGCACGCGGCCTGCTCCCTTTGTGGATCCAGAGCAGAAGCTTTATGACGCGGCCCTCGAGGGCGACGCCAAGGCTTTGCTTCAGGAGATGCGAAATCTGAAATGGAATGTGAATCAGCCCGTGAAGGGCGGGCCCACCTTGCTGATTATCACCTGCCGCGAGGGACACTACGACATAGTCGAGCCGTTGGTGGAGAAGCGCAAGGCGGATGTGAATCGTCAGGTGGACTCCGTAACGCCGTTGATGATGGCCTGCGACTGCAATCGAAGGGATCCGTATCTGGCCGAGAAGCTAGTGCGCCTGCTGCTCCGCCATGGAGCCGTGATCAATGTGTCCGACAAATACGGCATGACGCCCTTTATGTTCGCCTGCCAGAACGGATACACAGGCGTTGTGCGTCTGCTGATCAAGGACGTCAGCTTCGATGCGGTGGACAACCAAGGCTGCACGCCCATCTTCCATGCCATCGAGCGGAATCACGTGGAGGTGGTCAAGCTGCTGGTGGAGGCGGGCATGGATGCCACCATAGCGAACAACAAGGGATACACGCCCACACAGGTGGCAGAGTGCCATGGATACTACGATTTGCTGGAGATCCTGCCGCGACCACCCTCTGTCTATATGGTGCCATCTAACTTCCTGGGCTACAACACGCTGAGGGATCACATTCCGCGCATCTTCCTCAAGAGCGACTGTCCGGAGTACTTCCAGGAGCTCAACTGCATCCTGCGAGCGATCGAGGTGAGCAACATGCTTCAGTACTTTGCCATTGCCAAGACTTCGCTGGCCGAGTTCCTCGTCATGGACGATCAGCTCCTCCGCGAGGTTGGCATTGAGTTTCCCATTTATCGCAACAAGATCATGAAGGGGATATTGGAGTGAGTATATCCTTGTGATGTGTTCTCTGCGATTTTGATAACTGTTGTTGAACCCCCTCGGCGGCAGCTTCCATCTCCATCATTGGACCCAGACGACCGTAGCTCGCGTCAAGAGGGATGGCCTAGACAAGTGAGTCTGTTTTTATGACTGAAATTACATTGAGCTTACTTGATAAATCATTTATCCAGCTTCTATGAGATCCTCATGATAGCTGCCAATCATCTGCAGCAGTTGGTGATCATCCAGGCCTCTCTAAAGTTCGTTTTAAAGAACCAAAGGGCGGGCAAACTGGGACAGCCATCCGATACGCAGCTGGCCACGCTTCAGAGCAATCTCCAAGGCTACCGTGATGTTCTTAGCGAAATGAGCAAAACTGTGAAATACGTAAGAGATAAAATCAGTTAGATGTTTGAGAATATCTATTAATATTCCCTGATTTCAGCTTGGATCGTTTAGTCCCGCCCGGAATCCTCTGTATATCGACTACAACGAAATCCTGGCCGAGCGGAAGCGCAAGAAGGTGCGCAACTACTTCAAGTACACCACCATTATCCTTGGAATCTCTGTTTTCATCTGCCTTAAGTGCAAGTGGTTCTCCTAGTATTCGAATACCCTGGCAAAATATTCCCCTTATCCATTTGCTGTACAAATAACGCAATTTTCCTTAACGCGAGCTTGGAATCTGTAAAGTTCTTTGTTTTTCTTGCTAATACAAATAGTGTGTAGATTGTTAAAATGTTAAAGTTTAAGCTGAAATCTCAAAGAAACAAAATGTATCAAATTGTTACCTGAAGCTTAACTGAGTTTAATTACATTTTTAAAATCTGTAATAGAATTAACGGGTTATTAAAGTTACGTTAAACATTACATTATAAACAATATTTACTTATATAAATCATATATATCAATGTAAGCAATACACCGATTGAGACAATAGACATTATTAATCAAAGAAACATGAAGTAATTGTTACCTGAAGCACAGTCAACTACCTGAAAATGTTATAGATGTTTAAAAATGAAATAATATACATAGCTATCCTTACAAATCCTTACAAATGTAACACCAATTACTATAAAAAAAGATGAATAAACATATAATTGTTAAATCAGTTTTACTTAAAATCTTATTTAATGTACCGACATATATTTTAAATATGAAAGGAAGGTAACTTCGGCAAACCGAAGTTTAAATACCCTTGGAGTAGGTATTTAAAATTTTGTATATTCTCTTCGCTTTCGCGTATTCTAAGACAATATAAATGTGGAGCGAAACATGTTGACAAAACTTTTCCGATCGTGTATATGGCAGCTATATGATATAGTTGTCCGATCCGGCCCGTTCCGACTTATATAGTAGTGAG
>JAEIHY010018311.1:0-15050 GCA_018904565.1 Drosophila tsacasi | reverse complement strand
TCACTGCGTTGCAAACTTCTGACTAAAATTATAATACCCTGCAAGGGTATAAAAATGATAGCAGTTTTATAATTTGTTTGTCTTATAAATTTATTTGATTTCATGATAGACTCAACTTATTTAGCTTTCAAGAATATTTCACACAGTAATCTATCGGCATGTATTTCGTTGTTAGACTGATGTAGAAATGAATCCCTATTAGATGTTTTTCCCCGACTAAACCAATTCATAAAGACCTGCACAACAATGGGTCCACGTCCACCTAGCAATCGCATAGTCGCCTTTAGGAGATCTCGTCCAACACTTGAAGCAACCCCGGGGCGCTTGTTTGCCCTAATGTTTGCCCAGCACTTTAAGCTAGGCAAAGGACCTTCTCGCAGTGCTCTTCGGAGCCCCTCATAATCTATCTCCCATCCGGCGGAATGTGGGTCAACATCTGCAAAGGACCAAGTCACCCCGAAACCGTGGGTTATTTATGTTGAACCGAAGCATATTTATTTGCTTGTTGGGGTTCCGGCGGCACCAAGCACACATTGGCCGTTGTACGGCATTGTTATTGCTTGCTCAGATTCCGTTGACAGACAAGTCCTGGAAGCCCTGTATAGTATGTTAATGAACAGTAATCTGGCTGGCTTAAAGGCCATTCGGAGCGAGATGGCACTCGAAAGTCGAGACGACGAGCATTTGACAATAAAACAAATCAAATTGGGGTTAACGCATCAATTGCGAGTCTGTTGGCGATTCCGTAAACAAATACGAGTCTTTCATCTTATTCGGCATAACAACTCACTGACTCCCCCTCCAGTCGGTACTGTTGTCCGTCAGTAACATCAAGTATTATGGCGCAGCTTCATTGACTTATTTATGGGCCGTAATGAGAAAATGGGAGCCAAGTAATTGATCCCGCGGGAAATGTAATGTCGCCATGTAAATTGTACTTAGAATTATTTTCGCGCACAATAAAAACGAATATTGCACTCTGGCTTTCGTGGGGCTTGTTTGTGTTTTGATTGATTTCGGGGAAAACCGATAGCCTCATTTCCTACCACTAGTTCAGTTTCCAAATAAAATAATATATATAATTCTTTATTTCCACAAAAATCATACTGTGTGAGTTGTGTTTAATTTCAAAATATATTACAGTGGTGTAATATTGTTGATTGCAAATGATGATATCAAATAATAACAGTAGTTCAAGAGTTTATTAAAATAGTTTATTATTAAAGACCACTTAAATATTTACTGCCTATGAACACTAATGTGAAGGCTAAGGTAATCAATAAAAATAAAAACCATTTGATTACAAAAATTCCGCTGAGCTACCAGAAAGTTTTTAAGGCTGCATTAGGCAAAATGAATATTTTTTCTTGGCAGCGTTATCAAACGAGTTTTCCCACTTGCAACTGATTCTTTTGCGGAAAATTGTTTATCTCAGACAAAAGTCGTCAAAGGATCCCCATCTCCAGGCTTTGCACGTCGGCCTTTCTGCCATTCTCGTAAACTTTTCCGACTTGTTTATTTGCAAACAATTTGCCTATTTGCTTATGGTTTCTGCCTGATTAAACATGCCAAACACAGTCGGACACATAAGTACGCACCCAGGCACGTGAGCCGAACGATAACTTTTGAAACGCTATCAAATGCTTTTTCGGGGGAAAACTTCGGCTCCGGTCGTTCTGCGGTTTTCAGCCTTTTCAGCTTTGTGTGATATCCTTCTATCAATAAAAAAACTGAGGGAATCGAGGAAAACAAAATGAAACTGTCACGGGCTCGGGCGACCTTGGAAACGCAGTAACCTTTGACTCCGTTTGACATGACGGAAAAAAACTTGAGTCAGGATTATTTGCAAACGGGAAAAAACTGATGAGAAAATGTTTCGGCGTCAATCCTCCACTGAATCCTGCGAAAAATCCAAAACTCAAATAGTTAGAGGAAAGAGCTAACCACACCGCTTATAGAATTAAATTGAAACCACTTAATAGATGCCAGTGAAACAATTTTAATTAAACTTGAGCGCAAAATTTAAATGACCTCTTGGCTGTAGTTCAAATTCAATAAAATTCCCTTAAATACAGCACCAGCCAAATTTCAACACCTGAACAAAATGCCTTAAAGATTACCTAATTCAAATCCCAAATACATTTATTTTTCTCTGCTTTTCCTTCTTGCTGAAATTGAATTAAAATCCTTGTTGCCTTCCCGGAGAGCATTCCCTGGCTTGCCTCTTTCTGAATGAAATTAAATTTAAAGTGGCTGCAAAATCATTGTTGGTCTTCCTCCAGGAAGAAATAAACCTTTCTTTATGCTTACTTTCTATCATTATTACTCTTATTTAATAAGCAGAATACTAAAATATATAATACTGTATCTAAAAGAAGATTTACTAAAATTTTGTTAAAAGATTTTTTTTTAAGAAATCAAAATTTTTAAAAGCATAAATAGTTGAAACTATTTGGTGATTACAAACTACTACCTGAGTTAGAAAATTAAATAATATTAATACTTAGACACGAACATATATTAAAATCAAACCTAGAATTACAACTCAAGGCTCAAATGGAATTATTTACGACACGTTGCTTTATAAAAAAAGAGAGTAAATAAAAACGTCCCTTACTCATTTTCACTGACTAAAAATTATAACGAAAATAAAAATCTGTGGGCGCTGAATTTTTACCATTGACTTTAATGATTAATTTTTCGTTTACATTTACCAAAAGACCAGCTTCCCCGCTTGTCGAGCTTTTCAGTTCATAAAGAGCATAACACTAAGGGAAAAGTTCCACAACGCAGCAAATTCATTTGGCTTACCTGACTGCCTGTCTCGCCCCATAAATGTGCACTTTATTTTTATTACAAATTAAATACAACAACAGCCCGTCTTCGTTTGCCCCAAGCCGCCTTCTACAGGAATTTTGTGCTATGTGTTTTTCCGCTCGCAGGATGGAATGCTCCATGTGAAGGGCACACACGCATTACTTTCGTGTTGACAGTTGGCATTAAAATGAGCGCCCATAAATATTATTAGCTGCTCTCGCACATCCACATTTTCCTGTTTCCGCCCAACACCCACATTTCCCACTGAGTCAGACTGACAAGCAGCTTTGGGTAAATTCCCTACACTTTTTTTCCTGCATGTCATTTTTAAATATGCTGCCCGAGGGCGGAAAATTTGTTTTGTTTGCCTGGGACGTTTGGTTGGATTTCATTTGCCAGGTTTTTGTTCTGGCTTTCCGTTTTTATGCTCGCCAAACATATGTTGCCTCATTATCCCTGTTTTTTAGAGCCCCCTCCTGGGTACACATAAAACCAGTTGGGCCGCACAGGGACGGTTCAAAACTATTTATAGCTGCATTGGACGAAAGTGGCAAAGGTCTGCCTTCTTTGAACATTTTGTCGCTTTGACAGAAAAATTGAATTTTCCGCCCTTCACTAAGCCAAGCAGCTTCATTATATAAATTGGGATGAAAATCTCTGTCAAATTAAGTTCAAAAACCCCGCCAGTGGGGCAAAAAATGTATGTAGTGTCGTTTCCTTAAATTTTACCTAAAGCCTGGGCTCTCATTTGAAGTTGTGGGGGAAAATACCCAAACACAGTTGCTTTCAACACATTTTCCGGGACGTTTGCGATTTTCTGTTTGTTGCGGATAAAAAACAGAGAACTGTGAGAATTTCCCTCGAAAATGCGAAAACCTCACAGCAGCCAAAATTGTTTTGTTTGCTCTTTTTATTTGTTTCTATTTTATTTCTGGGAGCTCATGTGAAATGGCGGTTTTAGTTTTAGTTGTTTTTCTACTTGTTGTTATGACAGAGCAAATATTTCGCTTGTCGGGGAATGGGCGGAAGCGCCCTCCGGTCAGTCCTGTTTATAAATCTCTTGCTTTATTTGCACTTTGGCGCATCAACTTAAATTAAAAGGAAAATAAAATGCTGAAAAAGAAACAAAGGACGCACACAGGCATGGCTCAGGCGCCTATAAAATCAAGTTTGTATGAGTGCAGTCTCCGCTGCTTAGTTTCCCTCTGTAATGTCCTGTCCCACTAGGTTTTTATCCTGTGTCCAGTTTAGTGTGTGTTTCATTCCTTTTACTGTCAACGGTGATTAGTTGGCCTTTGTGTGGGTCCTGGTCCTTTCCCTCAGTCTTACATACATATACTCTTCAATGTATGGGGCTTTGTTTGTTTACTTATTTGCCGCTGTCTGTTTGTCTCCCCTCGCTCTGCTCAGGCATTTAATTCCATTTCCCTTCGCACTGAGAGTGAAAAATTTAATTCAGGCCAAGCCGCTTAAATGTCCTTTGGACAACTTTCGCTATTATTTTACGTTTCTTTGGTCGAATGGTCCCTGGCTCTTTGTGGTCCTACTTGGTTTGCAATTCTCGATTTGCTTTTCTTGCTTGGCTACTTTAATGGCCAAAAGAAAAGGTTTTATTTTCTTGGATGCTAAGCAGTTGGCAGAGAATACTATGCTCGTGGGTACGAAGACCTTAAGTATTTCCTCTTTAAGTAACTAAGAAGTCACTAGGTATATATATAAAAATCTTTAAAGTGTCTTTCGTATTAATCCCTAAAATCTCTACAGCCTTTCTTTCTTTTCTTTAAATAAAACGCAAATTCATGACCNACCTCAAAATTACTGCAAAGCATAGCGCTGACTCCCTCATACACATTTACATACTTGCCCGCTAATTATTCATAATTGAAATAAGTCAACTGCTTAAAATTTTACAAAAAGTTTCGGCCCACCTTGAGGGATGATGGTGATGGGCGCCTGTGTTTGTTTTTGGCGCTGTTTATCGCTGGGTTATTTTTCACGACCCAGGGATAATACGGTTAACAAGCGGCGGGTTAACTTTTTGGCTTAGCATAAATTATTCCCGACTGCTCCGAGCGGAAGTCGGATAGATCCTCGTCGGCCCCCGTGCTGCGCAGTGTGTGCTCTGCGATGTGGCAGGCACGCATCTTCATTAAAAACCTACACGATGGAAATTAATGAGCGCCAAACGTGGCTTTGACGCCCCCTCGCTGCTCCAGGCCCCTAGTTACTCATCAGATTGGCAATAAACGGGATGCCGACACGTGAGACAAATGCATATGAGTTTAGAGACCTTTTAATGGGCCTGCTGGAAGTTGAGCGGGAAATCGGAGCGGGGGCTTGGCTATTAACATGACAGACACAGACACCGGCCCGGACAGGATGTGTTTACCCTTGGCTGGTATCAAATTAGCGCCCAGACAGCGCACACACACATTAGGTTCTAGCTGGGCAACGCCGCGTATAGGTAATTCAATTGGGGCGCACGGTGCGTATGCTCTATGTCCATGCACCAGCAAAGAGAAAACTTTGTTCGCTGAGTAACTTTTAATGGGATTTCGCTCCACCTAATCGCATTGGTTCACTCAAAGTTGACCAAGTTTTGCTTTAACTCTTTCAAGTTTCTCACTTGGTCACCTTCTTTACCTTTCCAATTAAAGCCTAGGGTGGGTGGGGAAAAGTTTTTTGTCCTGATTTCCTTCCTTCTAGAAAAATCTCAAAGAAAAGGGTAAAAATACACTTTTATAATATTTGATTTATTAAACTACTATTAAAAGGATTACAAAATACAAGTATAAGTGTATGAGTCGCTTTAATAAAACACGAAGCTAGTTCGTCTTATTCTATTAGTTGTCCAATCTTAGCATAACTTTATCCATTACCTAGAACCAATCATATACAACAAGTTTCCTAGTCATGCTGCATAGATTCCATCTCTTCTTACGGAAAATTGACTTTAGTCTCAATCCGATCTAAATCTTGCATATTCACGGACTTCATTTCCCTTTCCCATTATAGCGGCGGGAGAATTTCATTTTCTGCCGCACTGATTGGGTCAGGACACGGACACTCTGGCTGCCAGTCCTGGTTTTCCGAATAACAGGTGCACACGGAGGGAAGCGGCGACGGAGAGAGCCGGAATGGGGCAGTGGGTGAAAATGTGTGTAATTCGGCAGCTCGTTGAGTGTTTCGCTTTCGTGCCCAGGATCTGAGCCACGTATCTCTTGTGCTCCTTATCTCCGGCAGATTGCCTTTTAATTAGTTGTAAGCTGATTATGCAAATAGGGTTGCCACAACATCTGCAATAAACAGCATATATGCTGTTGATATATGGCATCGATTTGGCAACGGCTCAGCAGAGGATGAGTTTGAAAAGTTGTATGGCCCTGTCAAGACCGCTATTAATGTTTAATGCCACAGTTGAATCTTTTTAAATAGGATAAAATACCTCTTCAGATTTGCGTAATACATTTGTATATCTTTTCAGAAAGCGACACTTTCAAGAGACCAACCAAATGTACCATAGAAAAACGTATTATTTTTAGGCTAAAAAAAAAAGTAAAAAATATCATAAACCCGGAACCATAGTGAAAAGTAGCAAATAATCTACTTTTATAAGGCAAATATCCACTTCCTGTAATAACCTGTACCTACTTGAGCCTCCCACAACCGCCTACATTCCTCTTGTGCCTTGATTTATGTATATTTAATAATTCAGACTTTATCACTCCGAGCAGCAGAAACTTCCTCTGCAGCTTGGCCTGCCTTGGCCACGATTTCACCCACAAGCCACCCGAAACTCACTTACTCATGTGACTGAATATAAAAGTTCCGTATTCCACTTGGCTGCCAGCGAAGGAGGCAGACATAGTGGCCGGAAGTAGGACGGGAACGGCGCAGAGTGCGAAGGGAAATATCACTTACAGACATAAAAATGCAAATTAGAACGAGATATGCTGCAGTCCAGCTGGGAGACGGAGGATGACATCTGTGGACCGCAAGAGCCAAGTGGGAAAACCGGGGAAAACTTTAACACCGAGCTGGAAGTGGACCAAAGCCGAAATCGAGAATGAATTATAGGACCGGCTCACTGCAGGCCATTTCTGTAGCCTCGGCGGATTATTAGCCATGGCTTAAGGGAATAAGTGTGGCTTAAGATGGCGGGGACTGGGCAAAACTTTGCGGAATTGTTCTGGCCATGTTTTCTCGCAGATTCCTTTTGTACTTTTGCGATTTTCGGCGCACATTATCGACACGTGCACTCGTGATTTATGAAGTGAACAGCCAAACATTTGAATAATTACGTAATTGCATGATTCAATGGACAGTGAGAGCCTGCAGAGAATAATGGCCTTAAAACCTTGAAGTAAAGTCGCAATGAGTTCTGTTTAAATTTAAAAATAAGTGCGCTGACACATGTCCCTTCAATGGCTTTGTTTAATCCATTTTAATAAAAATCCAAGGCAACACCCCGTAAGGACACAAACAAAAGAGTGTCACTTTCCAGCTTGACCAGATTGACCAAGTAAAAAAAAGAAATAAACGTAAATGAAATGTAAATTTCAGTGCCGCTTCCCGGACTTGTTTCACCTCAACGCAATACAAGAGCGGCCATCAAAGGACGTTTTTCAATAACAAATTGCTTTCATTCCGACGCTGTCAATCAAAAAATGTCGAAAACATTTCAATAAGCCACGTTCCTGTCACCTGTTGCTCCTGCCGCTGCCGCAAGGTGGGATTGAGGTGGCCATGTCAGCAGTTTAACGGCTCACTGAACACACACGTTGCGCCAGAGAGAGGGAGAAGGACAAGGAGCGGAAAGACCAGCTCAAGTGTCAAATGTGCTGAACTAGAAAAGTTCCAATAAACAGATGAAAGCGCAGGGCAAGGGCATCGAAATTGAATTTGCCTGAGGACATTTTCCTTGCTAACATTTTGTTCCCCTAGTTGTCAGTGGGTGCGTGTGTGGGCAGGAGGCAAAGCTGTTAAATTTTAAGGTTTTCGCCTACTGGCAATTTGCATGCCTGTGGTTAAAGTGCTTATCATTATAATCAGCACCCAAGCAACGGAACTCGTGCTTTTCGTGACCTGAAAAGTCGAACTGTTAAATACCCTGTGTGGCTTAAGCGAATAAAGACACTTATTGGAAATCCTAAAGTTCTTGAAAAATGCAACTAAAAAAATTAGATAAAAGTACGGTTCCAAATGATGTAATTCTAAGTAAAATCAAATACAATTGTTGAATTGAAAAGATTTAAGTTATCACCAAAATCCTATCTAAAATACAATTTCCATATTCGGAAATTGTTTTCCAGACACTCCCAAAATAAGTAAAGACAAAACAATACTAGCAGTCCCTCTTATATTGATAAAAATTACTCTGATTCATATTAAGAATATATATAACTTAAAAGGATAAAGTTTTATTTCAATTAGCACAGAGTTGGTATGTTGTAAAATATCAAATATTGTGTTCATAACACTCTTGACAACTTAATAAGCCAACCGCCAATTCCTAACCAAATCAACTTTCGACACAACCGGAAAAACGCTTCCCTCACGTGCGGAGTAAAGGCATTTCATTGTTATGAGTATTGTTGATGGGACAAGCTCATTTTACGTTTATTAACTCGATAACCGTGGGGAGAGAGGAGTTTCGGGGGCTAAAAGTGTTCCTTTTGATACCGAAAATATATTTAGCTTATTTTTAGGCTGAATGATAAGAGTGGAGCTGTATGATTGCCAGCCATGACCACCATGATACGACCTGTCACCCCGATTCCACCCGCATGGGACTGCATTAATTGGCATCACTTTTTTCCTTTCCTTCATTTCCTGTGTTTGACTGCCACTTGTCAATTTGTTTATTTCCTTCTCCTCTCATCATTGATTAGGTTAATCGCACTTGCTACTGATAAACTTTATTGCCGGATAAAGAGGCGACTGCCATTGTTATCAATTACTGACAGTTGATAAAAGTTTGTGGCTATTTTTGGCCACGTACAGCACGTGTTCGTGAGGGAAACAGACATCATTTTACGGGAAATAATAAGCAAGGCGAAGAGAGTAGATTTTCTGTCTTAGTAATTTCCGCTGTTTTGAGCAGCGTTAGTCATATGTCAAACCCCATGACTGCATTTCCGTCCCTGAGGACGTGAACACAAAACATGTATGGGGATATATACAGGGGATTTGAACCCATATTAGGGTGCCCCACAACTGACATCACATTCATCAGCAGATTCCCAGTGACTTGGCGAACCCTTTGGTTCCCTGTCACGCCTCCTTTCCAAATCGTATAAAACTTTCATGGCATTTTCTATTTCTTTTCCTTTTTCCCCTTTGAGCATTTTTTCCATTCTGATGTTGTTTTGTTTATAGCGGGGTGTTGCAAAAATTTCAGCGCTTCACGCTTCCTCTCAGAAGGGGTGAATGAAACACAAAAAAAAAAGAAAATCAGAAGCAGGAAAACAATAAAAATTGAGCGAGAAAATCGACCCGAAAACTCATTTGCATAGAATTTTGCTGGGATAAACCAAAATACAATTTTCCCTACCCAAACTCAGTCAATATTTTCCCTTTAAAGAACATTCTGGATTGGCTTTTATTCATTGGCGCATTTTATGCTGCTTTTATACATTTTTAATGGGTCACATAAAACTATTTATGAAACGCCGACGAGCAATTTCTGTTTATGCCTCCCATATGCGTTTTTGATTTTTGGCTGCACTTTGGTCTGACCATCTCTTATGTTTTATGGCCAGGACTTGGCTTTTATGAGATTTTCGCTGGCCCACGATTTCCGTCTCGTAAACATTAAGGTTGCCCAAAAACAAAAGTTAATGGGACGGGGGTGGAATGAACGGGAATGCCTCCAGTGACATTCCAAATAAATCAATAGAAGAGCTGATAAATCACGGTTCCGCTCATTGATTAGCTAACGATGCGCCTATAATTTGCCGGTATGTGAGAAAAATATGTTCCACGGAAAATTGAATTAGCCTGATTTATTTAAAGGTTAAAGCAGAAGGAAAATTGTAAAATTATTGTAGTTGTTTGAAAATGTTAAATATAAATGATTCAATATAGCTACTACTACCGAATTAAAAATATAGTTGAAGCATAGTGGTCAGTGGCTTGCCTTCATTAAGCTACAGTAAGGTTTCTGGGAATTTTTTCATTATAAAATATTTTTAAGACCCCATTGCGTCTTTAAACTTATTAATAAACTTGAAGAGCTTGTCAAAGTTCTTAGGTTACTTCATATTCTTAGCAAATCAAGTTAATGTTAGCAACTTACCAATGAGGTCGTAAGGACGAGAAAGGCAGCGGACCCTTAAAAGTCTTCCTCCGTTCTTATCGGATTTCTGAGTATCTTAAATATTTAATGTGGCACGTTTCTTAAATTTCGCGTTGTCGTCTCGTGGGTCGCGTCGCCACACGCCGTCACTTATACATATATATTTATATATCCTGATGTTTTTTTATTTACGACATTTAATTTTATATTTATGTACTTTGATTTTCATTACGCGATGCGGATTTGCGGCCCGCTTAACCTGCCTAAAAGAAGAGAAGAAGCGTAGTGTGAGGATGAACAAGGAATGCGTATTAAGGAGCCCGCGCTGCTCATATAATTCGGTTTTATTTGATTTGATTTCATTTTTCTCTGCGTGTTTTTATTTCCGTTCGGTTTAAGCGGGATTTGAACGGCAGCGGAGACGGCAGATCCTTAATATCAAGGCGTGACGGCCAAATCGGTGTCGGGATAAATGAATCTCGGCTCGTCATATAAAGCGATTTAGCATTTCTGTAGAGTCCTTCAATTAAATTTCCTTTAAACTGAATGCTCCCAGCGCAACTTGGCCTTGGAGTTTTCCACAGCCACTCTCTCTTTTTTTTCATACGTACTTAGCAGCATTTTCCTGTTCCGGGCTTCGGCAACTCATACAAAATGTTAACAGAAAAACACCTTATGGTTTTCCTATACTGAAATTTGTATACTTTAGAATGTTATAATAATGTCTAAATATAAAACAATTGATCATTTAAAGCACACTTTATTTATGAGAAGAGTTATGCCATTTTTGTGCTTTGTTGTTTTGTATTAGCTATTTAATTAGAAAAGGAAAGTACATTTTATATAAGGCCTGTCCTCCGGTAGGGAATTTAAATTACGCCTACGACGCGTCTGCTGAGTTATTTTCATTAAAATTTGGTTACTTCTGTAAGAGCTTCCCTTCGGTACTGCTCCTTTCGCTCCTGTCTAACGCTGCTCGCTTGAATTAATTACACAATTTAAGTGGTTTTGCTGGCAAATCGCATTATAAAGTGGTTTTTGATGTTGCCCCTTTTCGTTGGCTTATATTGGGACAGGTGCAACAGGAAAAGAGTGGTGCCATCGCTGGCCCAAAAAACGTATACTTAATGCCACACGAAAATGTTTATTCATTAAAATTGTGTAAATTGCGTGAGGCAATATTAGCATAATTAATTACTGCTAAGTTTTTCGGTAAATAAACTCTTATTTATATTAATATCATATTCAATATAAGTTCCTGGCTACCTTTTAAATAGTTATATATTTCACTTAAAGAAACTAACAGCAAAGCGTCCGCTTACTGCTAAGTTAAAGTAAATAAGTTATGATTGATATTATATATGTTCGTTATATTTTAATATGTTATGTGTTCCTAATACCATTTACTATTTGATTTTTAGTGGTATTATTCGGTTGCGCCCAATTTAAATTTTGACTGAAAATTTTAAACTCAAAGTTTGGTTTTCCATTTTACATTTAGCAAAAAAAAAATGTTAAATCTTGAGTTCAAAATTGTTCTTTATGGCTTGAGTTATATTTATTAGATTTAAGCTCGAAATTTCTTTTGTAATTTAGTTTTTCAACACTTCTTTAAAAAACTTGCAATTCAATTTTAAACCAATCACAATTTTGAGTCTAGGCGAAGATGCGCGGGGACAACCGACTGCCTCCAACGGCAAATAGTAAATGGCAGGTCCTGACACATTTCCTGGCGATAGTCGGGACATAGTAGTGGCGACTAGTTGCCACTCGCTGTTGGGTTATTAAAAAACCCACAACTGACGCCGACAACGGAACGCACTTTGAATATTTCTCGAGGACCCGAAGGATGCGCGTTCGTCGCTCGCAGCACGTAACACGGAATTCGGAGTCAAACGAAACCGCACGCAACGTGCAACAGCCGCCAACTGATGGGCTTCATCTGCCATGGCCAAGTAGTCACCCACACAGCAGTCTCTCTCACAGATACGCGCACACAGATACACCCTGGTTTGTTGATAACAGTTTTCGAATTTCGAATTCGCGTCGTCAGCTGCTGCCTGCCTCTGTTTTTGCTGTTCCTGCCGCCTCTACTGCTGCTGTGCCGCCTTTTTGTATACAAACACTGGCTGAGCATTCTGGGGCGCGCAAAGGCCACCCACCATCCATTTACCCTCGGCAGCAACTACGTTTACCATGTTGCATGTTCGGCGAATGTCAAACGCATGCGCCGCCCAGTAGGCAACACTTTTTACACGGTATCTGCGGTATTCACGCGTGGGAGTATTGCCTTAACTATTTAATATTTGACATTCTAACAAGAAAGTGAATTAATATGTAAACATTGGGTAACATCAGCATTATCAAAATACTTAAAACTTAACTAAACATATATTTAATTAGCTTATGTTTCCATATTATTTTATATATAAATCCACGTAATTATGTTGGTGACTGACATACTCATTTTTAAATACTTGGACTCCATTCGTTGTTTTAAAAGTCATAGATAAAAGTCTATGAAATATATATCACTAATGAGTATCTACTAGTCGCTTATCATTGTTTCTCTTTATGTTTGGTTGTGCTGGCTGCTTATGCCGCATCAAAGCAATCAACGCAGCTCGACGCTGTGTGGAAGCTTCTTTCGTTGTTATCTTTATTGCCCTGCAATATTTCGACAGCGGACTCCTTCTGCGGCGGGGAAGGGAGAGAGCCTAAAGCGGGGTGTCATGACATAAATTAGTCACATTTGACTTGGACGTCCCTTTAGCCTTAAGTCGGCTAAGTTGGGCTGCCACCCAGCTCCTTAATTCGAAACTGGCTGACTGACTGACTGGAGTTCACGTGCCCGGCCATGGTCGCTAATGAATTATGGCCAAGTTTTTAATTAAGCTCTTTATGGCGTGGCAAAAACACTTGGCCTCAATTATTGTCGTTTATTTTCGTATTCCTTCAAAACCCTAAGTTTCATCGCTCTTTTTCCCTTTGGATAATAGTTTTAGATAAGTCTGAAATATGATTTGATTATGTTCTTTTCTTGGCTCCTATTGAATATGAGGACAAGGACAAGTGTACATTTAAACCTTTTCAAGGCTATGCTAACATTAACAACCAGTGCTTCCAGTTAAATTTAAAAATTTGCAGTCATGCACTATTACGCAAAAATTAGCTTAATGTTATAAAACAAGCAACATTTTCTAAATTTATTTATTTGTACACTGCATACCTAATTATAAATTAGGTTACAGGGGGGGAGTGACAGCCATAGCTTTATGAAAATATGCCAAGAGTAATACCAAATTAATGGCTTTCATGAAGACATAATGTCCCACTTGTTTTATTTTTTCGCGAGAAAAAACATTTAGAACTATATTTATATTCGTACTTAGACCTAATAGTGTGATTTTATATACCTATATAAATAATGACTAAAGTAATCTATTTAATAATATGAACAAATTGTGAATCTATGTGGCGTTGCTCCCGTATGGAGTAAATCAATATATTCCAATTTTAAGAGTATTTGTTTATATTTGATGAATATAAATTTTACACTTTAATAGTTTTTAATATTTAAAATTGAACTCGCCTTTCTCATTTATTTCACCTTGTACCCTTTAGCCTAAGGGTATTGTAACTTGGGGTTAACCAGGAGCGTATATAACAGTCGGGAATCTGCGACCAAATAACAACAATTTATGTTGTTGATTAGCATCGTATGGGTAAAACTAGGCTTTTGTTTACTTTACTTTTAGAATTTTTAGTTGGTAAGGGGGATCGGAGTATTTGTCTTTTTTAGTTACAGCAAAAAGCTTTGGTTACCGGGTATATAAGAGTCTTATATTATTTTCGCATCTGTAATTTCATGAATTCCTGAATGTTCGTAAATTTACATTTTCTATTAAAGTTGTTTGATTATACTTCCTTTTATTCGTCGAAAATTCGAATTCTATTTGAAAAAGCAATGGCGAAAAATACTAATTTCTCTTTTTTGTCCTTGACCCAGAATTTTAAGGGCCAAAATTTTTGTCGCCATTTCAGTGGTCAGAGATAAGCGAATACGTGTGTGTGTTTGTAATGTTTTTTTGCCTCTGTGTTTGAATTTAATAACCACAATTACAGCTTGAAACTATGTCTGTGAAACCTTGTTGAAAATGTCTCTGCAGGAAATTGCAAAACCAACTGAAACCGAGGTCAAAAGAGCGAAAAGCGAAGGAGGAGGTTACAAACTGTGAGCTAAATACAGGCCAAAATGATTTACAGTTGGAAAACGTTTGCAGGTATGTCATAAACAGAATAACAGTTATTTTTGATGTTGTTGTTGCTTTTGTTGTCCCATTGTGCGCCTGTTATCAATGGATGATTATCAAGGACACAAAGAGCAAATCGCATCAAAGACATTCAAAGCAGACGAGGCGGGAGAGGCAGAGGTAATAATAATATTAATGCCATTTGACCTTGTGCACCGCACAGAAAGTCAATTGCTCCACAGCGCCACCTGGTGACAGACTGAGTGATTCATCTTTAATGCTTTCTGCTCGCTTGCTTTATTGCTCCTCCTTTTTGGCCTTCTCTTCGCTCCATTCAGAAACTGTGAACAGAAAGAGAGAGACGAAGAAGTATGTATAATGATATTGATATATTTGCGGTCAGCAGGAAGTCACTTATTTGACCCAGTTCTCCTTCGATTGGTAAATGATTGCCTGTTCTTCACACTTTTTAATTAATAAACATAAAAGCGAAAACGACTAGAATAGAGTGGAATAAAAGGGAACTGAGTGGAATTGCGTGTCCATCTTCCAGTTTTAATTGAGGTTAAGTGAGTGGACATTAAATTGTTTATAGGGCAAGGTTGCGACGAAACTGCTCAAACTAAGGTGCGTATCAAAATGATAGCACACCTTGTATTTTTTTAATAATTTTCAAGATATAT
>JAEIHY010018308.1:0-27931 GCA_018904565.1 Drosophila tsacasi | reverse complement strand
AAACAGAACGGATTTCGCACTTTGCGGTGGGACCGATCGGAGGATTCATTTCGATTGGCTGTCAGCCGGCACTGAGCGTCGCAGAAACTTGATAATGGCACATATAGAGAGCGGGAGGACTAAGCTCCACGGCGGTGCTGTCAAAAGTTGCGTAGCACCTACCCTTGCGAAGCTATCACAGTGGGAAAGTTACTTTTTACATAGCCCTAGTATTTTCCATTTATAAATGTTTTAGAAAACCCCTAAATGAATTAATTTAGAAATTCTCTAACTTTATTATTACACACTAATAACATATTAATTCTTAATTTTTTTGTGGTAAAATAATAAATAATACAAAAATCAAAAGTCAACATTAATCAACATAATAATAATTACAAAATGGATGCCTTTAAATTTAATTTCAAGTTAAAAAAAGAGCAAAAGCACAGGACCAAGCTTTCAATCTGTGCCCCTTTTGCCTGTCGTAACGGCATGGTCACGTCCGCAGGACTACGCCCATCCTCGACTGAAGCCATAAACTGAACTTAGCTGCAAGTTTCCAGTTGAGATTCGGCAAACAAAAATGAGGACGTGCAATGGGCGCGCTGCAATCACCAATTTACGTGAGTTCCATGTGACAGTGGAGTCGGAGTGCCCTGACACGCCCACAACGCGTGACCCAGCTGCATGTCTCCCCAGAGGTCAGCACAACGTCACCACTTCCCGCTTTTGTGCACTGAAAAATGTATCTATCTGTTCCTGAAAAATAAATTTGTTTAAAGTCTGCATACATAAAGTTTTCCTTTTGAAAGTAAGAAAATAACCCTTGCTATAATTAAGTTTCAATACGTATTTCAATTTAATTTAATTCAGTTTAATTTCTTATCTTTGTAATGGTTAAAGTTTATATTATTTTGAGTTTAGAATTCTGCTAAGTATAAGGTCCTGTGCCAAGCAGATTGACCATTCAGACTTCACTCCTCTGGCACTCTTGTCTTTATTTCGAGTCTCTGTGCTATTCCCAAGTGATGACGGAGCAACTGGGATGCACTTGGAGTGCATTCTTTATGCCTGCTCATAGCCGTGCGGATGCGCCGGGGACATAAAGTATCAAAAATTCAAGCACCAGCCACAAAAACCTCCGACAAAACTGACGGCATTTTCGCACTCAATTACTTTGCATTAGAGACACCAAAGACGTGGGGCGAGGGTCGACAACAAACAGGGATTTGTGTCGTTCCATTAAAGTTTTATTCACGCAATCGGCAAGGGAGAGGGGGACTCGTTTACGCTTTACTCCTTTGTCGGGGAACCCAACCCCCGGCTTACGGCTTGTCTGGCCACGGGCACGGCCACGGCCCGAGCGATAATAAAAAACAATTTGCCACCCATTGGGCATTAACGACAACAAACGACAGCAGCACCAGCATCTTCCTTCCCGCTTAACTATCCAACCCCGCCCCGACTTTACACTTAAAACGAAAATTTATTATAAAATCTAAACAAATCTGAATGTATATAAAACCTTGAGTCGAGATTCATTGCTTAAAAAAAATAAACAGCATTATTATTAAGAAGATGTAGAAATATATTTCGGAGAATACATTTATTGAATAATGTATAGAACATTAAAATATATATATTATATACTATCCATGATTAAAGTATTTTCAACAGGTATAAGAATATACAATTTGTGATTTCTGAATGACAATTTTCTTAACCATTTTCTATTTTTTAGAATTAGCACATTACGTTTAGGTGCTCACTTTATTTAAAAAATAAACCATAAAATGTAACTATTGTTTTGTATTTTTCTTCTTAAATCATTTTCCAAATTTTACATATATTTATCTTAAAACCATGAAGCCTCAAGCTTACTGTTCTCAGTGTACGACTTTCTGGTTCCATCACATGCCACCCCTCACGGAGATGGCGTGTCTGGTGCAGTTTTGTCACAAATGGCAACATATGGGCGAACGGTTTCAAGTGGCTAAGGATACGACTACGGCTACGGCTAAGGACGAAGGCTCATGCAATAAAATCATTTTGTTCAGTGAACGCTTTCAGCAAGCATCGCATAATTTGCGACATACGCTCGAGTCAATGGTCAGGTCGCATTCGCAATCGCAATCGCCATCGAAGTCGGGTGTCATGTGTTTGGGAAATAAACCCATTTATCTATTTGCTAGCTTGTGATTTGGCTGCTAGAGGACCCCCTCTAGCTTATCGGGAGCCCAGATTGCCCTCCCTCCAGATGGGTCTTACTGGGTCAACTGCAATCCGGCTCTAGACAAACATCGGATAGCGACTGCACTGCACTGCGGTGACTTCAAAGCGCACAAATAACTTTACTCTAGATTTAATAAACGATTATATTGGACTTAAATCCAAGTAGCCAGTGTTTGTTTGTGCTCTATGGGCCCTATGCTGCCGTTGAATTGCCCTAATCAGCTACTCGAGGCGCAATCAGTGCCAGTGAGTACTCGAAAGAGCTCAGGCTCTGGAGTGGCTCGCAAGCCCCATAGTCTTCCCCTGCGATCCCCAAAGAGATAGTCGGCGTGCCCCGGGGCCAGGTTTACCCAACTCGGAGACCGCATAGGTGGGTTTGGCCATTGCTAGTTATACAACAGTCGCTTGACACCTTCAAGTGCTCGCTGACTTCGCTGGAAAGTAGTTCAGCAATCTGTGTAAATATTACGGCAAACTGAATCGGAACCCAGGCACAGACCCAGAACCCGCAGCAGAACCTTCAGCGGCACTTCTTGATGTCCCGACTCCGGACAAACAGACCACTGAAGAAGGTCTGGAGGAACTCTGTAATGTGAAGGTTGTGGAACTTTGATTGTCTGTATACCTATTATCTTACAACTAACCTAGATCTTTTTATACATTCCTGATGAGCAATTATATGTAGTAAAAATGTTTTTCTTATTTTACAATACTTGTATCACAGGATATACCTGTTCGGACCAAAATAATCGATACAAAATGTTGTTGTATAAAGAAATAACTAAATATTGCATGGAATATAATAGATTATAAAATAAATAATTAAATTTAAAAACCCTTTTTAAACAAATGGTAAAATACTTTTATGATAATTCCAGCTGATATCAAAATTGTATTTTAAATTTCGATAAATAAAAGTATCCGCTATTTTTGTATGGTATTGAGTCGATATTCTCAAATTTCATTTTTTTTTTTCACTCAGCGGATGCCGAAAAGTAAAAACACTCTACTTATTCCTTGAGTGACACTTATCTAATGTGTTAGGTGATCGGCAAGGGTTAGGCAAAACTTACCTTATCTCCCAGTAAGCCCGATAAGCCCCTATAAGTGGCCACACTCGTGGGATCGACTGCCAACTGTTTGGCGGCCGAAAACCAAAACAAAAACCGAATCTGCAATCTTCATTCGGTTTTCAGTGTCTATGCCCAGCGACCTTTGCGACTTGTGACCGACCACAAGGCTCATCCCGAATGGCTTTTTCGACTCTTTTTCATATTTTTTATCGACCAGCTAGACTTCTCGTGATACTCCGATTGTGACGGAATTGGGCTCTCCTTGGAGCGAGTGATAAGTTAACTAATCGGGGGCTATTATTGTTGAAAATGACATATCGGGAATTAGATTGCTTTATAATGACAACACTTCCATCACTCACAAAAGTGGGGTCCACGTGAATAAGACCTAAAAATAATACCAATAATAACACTCTTCGATTATTTAGCATTGTCTGTCACTTGATTATCTCCCACTAGCGAAAAACCCAAAAGATAATTCTAAAATTAGTGGCTTACTAAATCTACAGTTCGTGACTCAGTCCAACGAACACTGAGTTGGTAACAAAGTAGGAAACGTAGAAATGCATATAATTATATATCATTGGCATCACGTTTTCATCACGTTGCTTTTCAGCTGGTTTTAGGTTTAAACTTTTCAAAATTACTGAGGGAAAAGTGTTCATAGCATTTATGCCAAAGAAAATAGCAATAAAAAATTATTTTTTTTAATTGAAATAAAAATTAAATATGATAAGCTAAATACTCGTACCTATTAGCAATGATTATTCAATTAATGAGCTTATATTATTGATAGGGCTTCATGTAAAACGTACCATATTCCTTTTAAAGAATTTAGAATTACGCTTAAAATATACTTCTTGGATACTTAATTTACTTTAATCATGGCTATTTTCTACGCTTCTCAGTAATAAGTCAAAGAAAAATAACTTTAAAAATCTTTTATATCTGGATAAGGCATTTTATACTAATATACAAGTTTACGCATATTTAATACATAATACCTTAAGATATTATATACTATCATCTCATATTTTATAATAAACAATATCATAAATTACCAAAGACCTCGTAATACTGCCAGGTTTGTAGCATCGATGCGGTTATCTATCTCCCTTTTTCGGCTGCTAATAATATGCGGTTGACTTGACTGGCCAAGGAAAACACACACAAAAAGATGAAATCATAAATCCAAACAACTACATCCTGGCTTGATTGAAAGGTAAATACTGCATAAACGGACAGGGGCCGCAGCGGAGAGATGGGTGGTGGCCGCACCGCAGACAAAGGGATCGGGATTCGGGCTTCCGAGCTGGCTTTATAGCCACCTGCTGGGACCACCTGTTTAGATATGCCCCGGACAAAAGAGCCGGAATCGAGACAAAGAGCATAGCGACGTGGAAAATAATCACTGATAAAATAAGAGCATAAAGGACCAGCATAAAAAGGGGTGGCTGAATGGGACTTGGCTCTGCAATTGGGAGTGGAAGGGTGAGGGTGATTGTGAGTGTGGAACTGGTCGGGGGTGGTGGATGGGATGAAAAGAAAAATTTCCGCATTATCCAGCGGATTCATGTTAATAGGGCTCATTTAACGCTGCCTGCATTGAGTGATCCCCGGAAGACTTTCAATACCAATAAAGCCATAAAAATCACTTCCCTGCTTCCCTTTTTCTTCCGATAAAATAATATCGGTGGGCAAAACAAGGTACTCGTACTGCTTTCGGAACACGGTTTCGGTTTCATGTTCTCCTCCAGCGTTATCAATTGGTACATTCGGTGTGGTTGTTTGCACCTGAGTAAGGGGTAACCAGTGCCTTGTAACATAGAGCGAACAGAATGTCAACAAATGTGTTGCCCTCTCAATGGGCGAATCTTGTACCAGACTCCAGATAACCACTGGAGGAGCATGGAACACGGCCCAAGGAAGAAGATACAGATACAGGCGAATGGAAATAGAAAACGCCAAGAACGCCTACCTTGCGTATTTATAGATACCCAGATACCCAGATACTTAGATACTCCGCCGAGAAGCCTTATCAACGTTCAAGGTATCGACTGAAATGCCGTTCAAATATTTACACCGTCAGCACAGAGCACAAAAATTTTCGCCCCCTTTCCCCGCCAGCCCCCGGAGCTACTGCTTCAGAGTCCGGAGTCCGGAGCCGATGATAAGCGGGAGCGGACATGGGCGCGCTAATTGCGGAATGATAAAAGCAAAAAGTAGCTAACCGTTGCTTTGCCACTCCCCCGGAATGCCCCTTCCGTTGCCATCTGCCCTAGAGCAACAACACACAAATGTTCCATCAACTCGGTTGCCACTGCCAGGATTTTTGAGTTCAGTAAAGAAATAAAGGCAACATCGAGGCAAATGAGAATTCGTCAAATGAAATTATAAATACCCTTGCAACAAGTAAATAGAGGACTTAGAAATATGTACATACATATATAAATCTTAATTTCTGTTAAAATATTGAATACTTAAATTATAATTTATAAATAATTATTTATTTATTTTAAAGTTAGTTTGTTACAATAATTAGAAATATTAAAATACTCTTTTAAGAATATTACAAAAAAATATAAATTTATAAATGAATAAACAAAAAAAGGCGTAAGATGATTTAACGATTCATTATTTCTTCAAATTCTTATTAGTTGTATTCTTTTTCAGCACATAAACTTTTATTTCAAACTCAAAAAACCCACCATCGTTCTCAACTTGAAACCTTAAAAATCATAAAACTCTCTTCAAGGGTATATGGGAATTAAATAAAAATAAGAATTCGTATCTCTGTACACTTTGTTATTGCCAGCATTTTCGCCTTGTATTTGCCTAAACCGGCCCCTAAGGAATACCATGGAGCTCTTGAACCCCAACACGTTGCTAGACAGACCTTCGGCATCGAGAATACGGATGCGGATGCGCTGCCCTGGTCCTGCCTCGCCGGCTTGTTGGCAGCTTCGAGCATATTACATAAAATAAGAAAAATTATGATTTCCACAGTAGGGGGAGAGGGGGGATGGTTGAATGGCAGAGCAAGAATTTCGGGGTAGTTCCGGGGAGACTGGAGGGGGCAGGCTGTTGCTTAACTGTCAAAATCGTGTAATTTAATAAAGTTCGCTGCGGGATATTGTTTTTTATAGAAGCCAGAGCAACATTGAGACAGCTTTTGCCAGCTGCCAAATCGGGAGTGGCTGGAAAATTGTGGAAATTGTGGCTGGAGTTCGGGTTCGGGGCGTCGTTGCGGCTCCTCAAAGTGTGCTGCACAAATACGAGAATATTCAGTTCACTTCAGTTACAAACAGCACTGCAACAACGCAATGTTGTCTTTTGGGGTCCGCCACAGGCACAAACACACTCGAGGGGGAAGGAATATCATACTATATAAATAAACATATACATATCCGTCTGTACCTACGAATTCACTTACATATTTACTCAAAAAAAGTAGCGAAAAAATTTGTTATGCGCCCTTAGAAAAATAAAAATAAATACGCCCGCTGTAGTTGAGACCACGTAAAGTGACAAAATTAAAGGAATTGTATCTTTAAATTGCTACAAAGTTACATTTTCAGTATTTTCAAACCGCATTTACATGAAATTTGTTAATCGTCAGCACATTGTGGTACTGAAATCTTAATGTTGAAGCAAAGTTTTAAGATAAATTTATCATAACTTTATTAGGAAGTGCAAATAAATATAAAGTAGTTGAATAAGATACAGAAATATATTTAGGCAAATAACCATATTGGTAATTATGAGCTGCTATATTTGTATAACTATAAAATAAGGGAAAGATCAACCTACATCCAAAAGTACTAAAGATTTTGTTCCATAGCCAGAGGACTACAATTTCGTTAGTTTTTTATTGGTGTTTGCTTAAAAGCTTACAAAATTGATGTTATAATTTTTGCGTAAATTTATTTTAATGATTATTTGAAGGAAAAATGTGAATACCGTACAATTTTGTCTTCCATACAGACATCAAATAAAAAATTAAGCACTATAGAAAAAGGCAAGGTAAATTTATGGGATGTATCCGATATATTAGAAAAATATTTAAAGTTTATTTTTGAAATAGAAGCTTAGGAAGACCTTGCTGGTAATTATAATTTATATGTCTCTGAAGAAAACTTTAATAAACAGTATGTTATGGAATGTCATTATCTCGACATATTTCTTTTTTTATTTTACCACTTTAATTAAATCTTCTAAATTATATAATAATATATTTAAAAGATGTTCCCAGATGATGTGCTTACTTAAAGTCACGGCAGTCTTAGAGATGTCTATCCTATTCTCAGCTGACATCCCCGGCCATTTCCGTTCTGTTTATTTTTTAGCAAGTGGAATTCCTATTTTATTTTATTAAGCAGCGAAGAAATATAAAAGTAAACAGTTGACTGCAAAAACACACATAAGTATGGCTGTTGTGTACATCCCCCCAGATCCCCCAGGAGAGTGGAAAAGAAAGAAAGGAGAGAAAACAAAAAGAAACCCACGCCCACACATTTCCAGCGTCATATGACCGCCCCATTATTTACTTAACATAACTTGAACATTCGCCTTCAACCCCCCCATAAAAAAAGAGCCCTCCAAGGAGAGCAGCGTAGCCAAAAAAAACACCCACACACCGAAGGAAGAATAAAGAACCCGCTGTGGAAATTCGGGGGTGGGAAAGTAGGGGCTGCGTAGGTAATGTGGGTGGTGAGGTGGTCGCTTGGCTTACCTGGCAGCCGGCAGTTGGCTAGTCAAAAAGCTGTCGTCGATGCTAAGCGCAGACCCAGAATGCCATGAAATATGCAAGAGGAGGAGAAGGAGGAGGAAGAGGAGGCGGGTAAAATGTACAAAGCCCAACCCCACGTTTTCACTCAGAATCCGGAAAAATGGCGAAAAAATGATTTATGTGAACGCCAGGAAAGGAAGGGAAACAGCCAACAATAACCCGGGAAAAATAACAGAATCAACTGATTTTTCAACTTGGCTCTGGACCAGCAGCCTTTGTTTGCCAGACCTGCGCGCGGGCTTAGGCCCACAATTTTACCTTCCCTTCAGGACCTTATCCTCTCCTCTCCCCTTTTTTTCAAGCAATGAAAAATGCTGAAAGCGTGCTCAACAGACAGCGGACTCCAATGGTATTGGGGTCACCGAAAAGGCATAAGATATTGATGTCCCCAGAGGAGAAGGCCTTCTCTGGGCCTGGGCCTGAGCCTTCGCCTTACAACCCAAAAAAAAGGCGGAACTCACTCTTCCAGAATGTGAATACGACATAAATGCTTAACAGGAGCCCTTATTCCGTAGATAGTCCTGGAAAAAGTATACTAAAAAAGTTTCTTGAAAAATGAGCATAAATACTAGACAGGTTTCAAAAGTGGTTAAATTAATTATACATTTTGGAGAATATTTTTCATAAAAAAATATAAAATTATAAATTGATATCCTTTTTAAATCAGTTTTAAAATTTGAATCCGAATAACCTTGCGAAGATTGTCAACGTCTTCCGTTTTTATTTGTACTAAAATCTCCTGACACATATTTCGGACTGACTTTCAAAACAAACAAAAATTTAAGGTAAGAAAATAATTTCGAAACGGTTTCCATACTGTTCGGAACTAATTTCTCCTGCTCAGATGTCAGATATCAACTTGGTAGCCTATGACGTCTTCCGACGCGATCTGGCCAAAATCTTTAGGACTTTCAATTCCTCAACGCAAACCGATTTCACCGAGGATATTGGAACCACCACTCCATTCGGCTTGCCTTTGCAGACTCAGTCGGATACGGCACTTTCTAAGCTCTACGATCTAGATCTGGATTAATATTTTTCCATCATGGAAGCGCCTTCGGATGGTAACGGAAATCCCGAGGAAAACCCCAATCCAATTGTCAAGAAAGGATCACGGAAGATAAATAATAATTCGCAAACTGAAACCAGTTCCGGGGAAAACACAGATACACCCAGAGACTCATTTCAAGAGATCCATGGACGGAAAAGAAACGATAATACGCAAACCGAAACCAATTCCGAAGACACATCAAGAAACTCATCCCAGGAGATCCTTGGACAGCAAGTGATAATACAGCCAATAAATTCAACAACAAGTTCTATAGGAACCGCTGACAGTGCCCGTCGCTCGATAACAGACCCGCAGACTTCTGCTTTCACCAACGAGAGTAGTTCCTCAACCACTTTTAGATACGAACCCCTCCTTAATCAAAATAGCAGCAGTTCCTATACCACCGTTGAGACCCTTCACGAACCTCCACCCATGAATCACCTGCGCGAGATTCACATGGAAATAAACCCATCTGCGAGTGATGAGGAGATCCAGTCCGTTCGCCGGGACCTGCAGGAATTACTGACCAATGCCTTGTTCCATATAGGACGTTGGAACAACCGAGCCATCTATATAATCGCATATACCTACATGTAGCTGGTTGGAAAGACGTTCCAAATTTTCAGTGACCATATGGGAACAACTTTCATTCTTGACTTTGGAACACCTGGTAAGTAGCAAAACATTTTTTAAGATAATCAATAATTACTCTTCTTATTCCAGTGCTCGGTGTGTTCTACAAAAATTTTTAAACGACTTAAATAAATTAACAATTACTACAGGAGTATTATTAAAATGCAAAGTGTTTTCTTTGGAGATTCCGTAACTTCTTGATTAATTTAAGACTTAGTTTATACTAAATAGCTTTTGCTTTTTTCGATTTCGTTTACTATTTATATATATTGACGGATATTTCACTAAGCCAAAGGCTCGTATAGGATATCGTGATAAAGGTAGGTACTAACCTAGTACATTTTGTAAAACCCCACATAGTTTTTAAAATACAATGTTCTTTAAGACTACATAACCTTAAAAAATTCGCGGTATTGTCTTATTATTATTAAGAAAATTCATAAAATGAATCCATTACAAATACTTTTTGGCGATTTCCTTACATAAATATTTGAAGAATCTTCAAAGGGATTTTTGAACCTTGCTAAAGTCATCTATTTAATCACTTTTTTTGGCTCGAGCGAACTTACTAGCTTCCCTCAGTCATTTCAATGGACAATCAGTTCTCGAGTGAACTGAAGTGTTTGCTCTTGCTGCGTGATCTGCGCCTGTTGACATTATGACAAATTACATAAGCTAAAGGCAACAATTGCCGAACCC
The DNA here is from genome assembly GCA_018904565.1 of Drosophila tsacasi. Taxonomy (NCBI): domain Eukaryota; kingdom Metazoa; phylum Arthropoda; class Insecta; order Diptera; family Drosophilidae; genus Drosophila; species Drosophila tsacasi. The sequence goes on along the minus strand of JAEIHY010018308.1, from coordinate 17,472 downwards.
CATTCCGACTGCGGATCCGGATCCGGATACAGGGGAAGGAAGGAAGGAAGGAAAAAACAAACCAAAAACGGATACGCTTAGACTGGCCTGGAATGGGCTTATGGGGTGGTTCGGGCTTGTAGGCCCGTTAATAGGAAAGCCACACAAGGACTGCGCTAACGAAGGACACGCGGCCGGCACGGCGGTTGAGCGGCAAGTGCGCAGGGAATGGGTCGCGGAGGACGAGTTCCTTTGGGTCGGCTGTTTGCTCAGCGCTAAGTGCACCGGGTCCGTGGGCAAGTGGAAATGATAAACATATTTACACAATTTTTGACAGGCGAACGGGTGAAACAAAACACCCGTGGGTGCAGCCCTACCCCCACCAACCCCTTTCCGCACGCACTTGAAGCAGTCGAAAAGAAAACCAAACCCAAACTCGATAAATATGTTTATGTGCAAATAACAAAATATTTGTCGATTGCCCAAAACGAGGCGCTGGATGGGGTGGGACTGTGCCTTCGGGGCAGGGCGGTGCAGGATCTGCCAGGACGAGGGCAGAGGGGCGGAGAGGAAGCACCGCAAGCGCATAATTCAATTTTTCTGCTCGTTTTTGCACGTCGCCCGGCACACGTCACCCGAGTCCGCTGGGACATCGAGCTGCCACGCTACACCAGCCCAAACCCTGCCTGGTTGCACTGAGAACCGAATTCCGAATAAAACTAGACAATTGTCATAACTACACTGGGAATAAGATTTAGATTTTACTAATTTGAAATATAATCTTTAATTTTACAATATTATAGTAGGGAAGTTTTACTATATGTATGCTTAAATATTCTCTGTAAAATAAGTTGACAAACTAATAACCTACTTTAAATCATTAACATTTTTCCTATCTAGCAAATAACATTTGAAAAATTTACAATATTCAGGGAAATTCTTGTTTATTTATGTATTTTTAAAGTCCCAGAAATAAAGGCAACTTTTTAAATATATCTAAGTTTATACTACAAACTTATGTGGCTTTTATTGTGAATATAATTAATGGTTAGTTTATCTATTTATTCATAAAAAGTCCAATACCAATAATTGTTAAGATAATTTTTAGAAAACTCCTTAAAAACTTAACTTGAGTTTAAATGTTCTCTAATAATTACATAATAAAAGTCGAATAGTTCGTTTCCACCGTTCTTTTAGTATATCGAAGACTATTTCTTTAAGTAAATAATAGATGAGTAATCTGAAATTAAGATACTGAATAGATAAAACTAATTAGAAATATCGAGAAAAATAAAGCTCACTCGCGGGCGTTACGCATTTTACTTTTTATATTATTTTTGATGAAACAACATAAATGCATTCTGAATTTTAATTGAAAGTCCTAATACATTCCAGCTATAAATTTTTCTCCAAGTGCACACGCACTTTGCCAGAAATGCAGCGCATATTAGTGGCACGTGGCGAAGGCGCTCCGGAGAGTCCCAGGACATGCGGTTTCGGGCACTGTCCTCCGCCTTCAGCTCCATCTCCCTCATTTATTTGTTTGTAATTACGCGTGCTCAAAAACTAAATCCCGCCGCACTTGAGTCCCCGGGTAATGGACAAATCAGCTGAGCCTGCTCTTTTCAATGCCCGTCTCGGCATCGACTCCGGGGCTTTGGACTTTGGACTGCGGACTCCGGACACGTGCATCGTACCGCCTCTTCTGGTTGAGGGTATTCCCAACGCATTAGCAACAATGCCGGCGACATTCGGAGTTTGTCAACAGTTTCGCCTTCGGATTTGGTTACGGCTTTTGCCGTCGTCAGCGGCGCGTGTCTCCGTCCGAGATGTCATCTTCTCCACTATACTACAATCCGCAGTCAGTTGTCAACTTTCTGGGCTGGCTTTCGGCCCGGGGATTCTCAATTGATTTGGCGAGGGATTTTCGAGAGGGTGTATAGTATGTCTTGGGGGGACATGAAACGAAATCATAAATGTGACATGTCGGGATCTCCCTGTGTCGGTTTAAGCAGCTCCGACAAACAAAATCCCTTTGACCAACAGAAAACCCAGCACTAATAAATCATCCTCCTCGCGAAGTTGTTCAGCATATTTCCTTGCAGAAAACTTTCTTCGGTAGTTTTCCAGTTATATATTACCGTCCCTTTGGACCACATATTTCAAGTGAATGCATAAAAAACGAGGGCGGGAAACCGAGAAGCCGCCACATTGAGCCATCCTAAAAGGGCATTTGAAATGAGCTCCTCGGAGATGTGAAGATATGAAGATGGCGGCGGGCCACCGGGAAAGCTTTCGTATTTAATTGAAAAACACTTAAGCTGCCGGAAACGAGAATGGAAATGCTAAAGCCAGGCCAACCGCAGGGGTCTTACATGAACCCTACAACCTCAACCCATCTTCATTGCATGACCTTTTTGCGGTTCGCAGAAACAAAGAGCTAGCGGAAAACAAAAACTTTGCATAATTAAAGCGCGACCCACAGAGAGAAAAAATTTCAAAACTAGAATATGACAAACCAAAAAGAAAAAGAATTAAAAAATGTTCCCTTTTTCCCAATCTTTTGAAATGGTTTTCTGTAAATGATCAATTCTGAAGCTCTGTGGCTCCGTTAATGATTTCAAACACATTAAAAAAATCTCAACAATTTTTAAACTGTGTACCTATAAATTTACTCATACACCTTAAAACTAAGATCCAAAATATTTCAATCAAATATTAATTTAAATTCAATTTAAATATCCTGCTACCATGTTTTTTCTCTCTGCAGAAAAACTCTTAGACAAAAGCTACTACATTGGACAAGGCTGAATCAAAGATGGCATGACTTGGCCACTTACCCTCGAGCGCCCGGTTCCTGGAAATTAAGGCGAGCACCAGTTCGGGATTTGGGTCATCCTGGTCGACAGCCAGGTGATTGTGGTGCGGAAGCTGCCCACCGACCAGGTGCGATGCCTGCGGCGTGGGCGGCAATTGTTGCTGCTGCTGCTGCTGATGGATATGCGGCGGATGTGGCTGATGTTGCTGATGATTATCCATGACTGTCAGGTGCTGTTGCTGCGGATGTTGCTGCTGCTGCAGCTGCTGAAGTTGATGTGGCTGCTGCGGATGCTGGTGCTGTAGTTGGTGGTGATGATGCAGTGGCGGCGGTGGTTTCAGAGTTTGCATCATTGCTAAGGGGCCGTTGGTTTGTACACGCGTCGTATGAGTTATATTTGTGTTAGCCTTTTATATTAGCCCTAAAAGAGAGCAGAAACCGAATTTCTTGGTTAGTTTTCCGCACTCGCGTCCCGTTAGCTGTTAAACGAGCCGGAGACGCTAGTCGGGACCGCTGTCTGCTCGATAACTGGCATTGACTCGTGCTCAGCGGCGGAACCCTCTGAATGTTTCTCCTTATCGCGGCGGTTTCTTGGGTTCGGTTTGGTTCGTTGGATCGTTGGCTCGTTGGCTCGTTCGGCTGCTCTATCAGTTAAAGTAGCCAGGGACTTGAGCCATTTGAATCTGCTTGTGACACGGGGACACCAAGAGAGTCAGCTGAGCTTTATGTAAGTCGGGATATGCTAACTGATCAATGGCATTATAAATAGTATGATGAGCTCATATGCATTCATTTGCTGGCTAGAGGGCAGTTCTGAATGTTACTATCTAAGAATATAACCAAGGTCCGGATTTTTTTGCACTCAAAATTTGTTACAAAAATATTTATGCTAATTTAAAGGGAATTTGAAATAAAAAAATAAAAACAAAATAAGCAGCATTTTTATTATGTCTTTAAAATAAAATAAATTTTACGAGCTCACTTGAAGTCGGTTTCATTTATGTTTACTATAACAATTACCATAAGTATTAATTTACAGATCTTGTAAAAATATATTTAAACATTTAACTTTACATGTTCAGAATGTTTTAAAACAGTATATTAACAATGGCTTAACCGCTTAAAATCTCTGTGGTTCTAGGCCTAATTCAACAATTTTATTCAAGAATAGTTTTTACATATAACAAAAATATTTAATTACCTATCATTATTGGTATTAGGTTAGCTTTTAGAAGGCATATATAAAATTTAAAATATTCTTTCTAAAACTCGATGTTCTACATTTTAGTTATATTCAATTTGAATTTATTTTATTGATAATCCGCTGTATTATTTTTCCATATAGCTAGCTCGCATTTCAATGCCCAGTTTAGAATATAAATAATAAAAAGAAATGGTTTTTACACAGAACAGCAGAATCGAACGACACTGGAACTCTCGGCACTTTCAATACTCAATACTAGTATTTCAATTTAAATTTATTCGTTTTCGTTGGCTTTTCTTTTATCTTGATTTCGTTTCAGTTGCACACGAACGCGATTTTATGCGAACGCCATTTTAGCGACGGCAATGGCAACGGCAACGGAAATGACGACGGCAAATGCGAGCGAACGACAAAATGGCGACGGCATGGCTAACGGGAAGCGACGATAGACGAAAGGCCAACGGCTAACGGTACCAGTACCAGCGACAACACAGGGCATGGCCACACTGGCAGGCGGCTGACAGTGGTTTCCCGCTGCGTTGTTTGCTGTTTGTTGTTGCTGTGCCTGGATTCTTCTATTTGCCGCGCTGCATCTTTATTTATTTTCTTCGTCGCCGTGTGTTTTCTTTCGTTTACTTCTTTTTTGCGCACTTTTTGACGCTTTTGTTGCCGCCGCTGCCGTTGGACTATGAGCTTTTTACGATACTTTTTATGCCGCGCTTGCCTTTTCGCTGTCCATATGTGCGGGCTATGGCCGTGTGGGTATTTGCCTGGGTGTGTGTGTGTGTGCTGATGATGTGTGCGTGTGTTTACCAATTGATCTTAATGTGACACAAATGATATGGTAAAATGCATACAGCCAGCCCTGAATGGCAGGACAACAATGGCAACGAGGCGACAACGCCAGCAGCAACAGCAGCGACGACATTTTTATGCTTGTTTTTTGGCCATGCGCATATCTTTCCATACCATCAGCACTACCTCTGCCTCTGCCTCCCCCCTTCGAATGTTCCATGAGCATTACAATATTTGTAAAACGTAAAAACTTTGCCCCGAAAAATGGGAACTTTTCTGTTTCCCTCTGCCTCAAGAATTTCAAGCTGCAAAACTGCACGGCGAAAGAAAAAAGATAGAAAGATAGAACAGAGGGACAGAGGAACAAGAACAAAAAGCCAACCAACGTCGAGCGACACCTTCGTGGCCCCAAAACAACAGTAAACAGCACTTAAAAGTCGGCTGCGACGCCGGCTGCGACTGCAGCGCCGGCAGAGGCGAACAAATATGAGAAACTTAACTCAAAAATCCAAGTCAATACGCGCGGTCACCAAAAAAGCAGCAGGCAGCGGGCAGAGAGAGGGCAGAAACAGCAACAACGCCTTTGGCTTTCCAGGGGAAAACAAGCGCCGCCCCTTTATATTGAAAACTTTGGAAATCGTTGATAGAGACAGCAACAACAACGTGCCCAGAGTCCGGGCATGCGCGGTTCAGTACCGTTATCTTATCGCCCCAGCCTGTCGCCATTAAAGTGGGTGGGTGACATCTATTCCTAGGGTTCAAATCGTTCCAGCGCCGACGCAGTGCCGCCGTATACAGTTATAGAATACACGCACACACACGTACAGATGGGAAGAGCCCACCCGCGCACGAATCACCCTGTGTCCATGCGTTCGCTGTATCTGCATATAGGGTGGCGTCTGTGTCTGTCTGAAGCTCCCAGACCTCGGTTTATCTATGGTACAAACCCCCCCACATACATACGTACAACCCATGGCAAAACCCCTTAAATGCGTTGCGTCTGCAAAAACGATTTTGTTTTCGCATTTATTTATGAGCCGCTTAGAGCGCGCCAAATACTTTGCCAAACACTTTGAACACCGAAATCCCCAGCCCCGTTCCATCCGAGAATCGAAAACCGAACCCATTCCCCGTGGCTCATACACCCCACCGCCAAAAAGAAGTGGTCACTAGAAGAAGGTCGTTTATGGGTTGGGTTTCCCGAGGGCAGGACGGAGTGGCAGCGCAAACAGCTGGAATGCATGGGTCGCTTGATAAGTATGTCGGTTGCTTAGAGAACCTTAAAATACAATTAAATAACTACACATTCAAAAATCGACCCCTAGAAATGATTTGATTTTCTGTTAACGATATAGTTTTTTATCTGTCTAAACAAATTAAGATGATGTTAAGATGCTCGGAAAGCCAAAACAAATTGTAAAGCGCCCATGACCACTTATTTTAAATTTTTAATTCTTGACACACATACTTTTATTTTTATGATTCAGTTGTAATGAATGCTTAATTTAAGAATCCAGTTACAATTCTAATATTAAAAGTATTTTGCATGGTTCATATGCATACATCGGTTTTTAAAAAGAAAATATTTTTTGAAGTTTTAAGTTAACAAAACAAAAAGTTATTTACAAGCTTTTGCTATTCACAGACTAGTTTTTACCTTTATCTTTGGACATTGGCCTAATTCTAATTTGTCAATATGTATTCATACAATTAATATATTAATTAATATTTTATTAAGATATTTTTTAATTTACGTGCATATATAGTATGTATAATATTTACCTTGTACTACTCCAATAACCAATTCTATTTTGATATCTAAGGGTCAATGTGCTAGTCTGGTGTATGGTGTATGCCCTCCTCAAGTTGGATAATTGATCCATTATCTAACTATAACTATATGTATATTAATATTAAGATTTTCAATTTAACCTGAAACAATGATCCCTACAGGGTATCTCAAGATGCCTTACCAAGACTAGTGTGGTTATTGTTTGATATGTCACGTCAGCTTTATACCAAGGAAGTCAATGTTCACCTATTAAAAAAGTCATAACCTATTTTAGAATAATGTTCCAACCAAACCATACCCATTACTAAAAATCATAGGTAGGAAATATTACTAATCTTTTTAAAAAATTTCAAAACTCTAAACGTTTTATTATTAAAACCAATTTACCGGGTGGCAAGCAGATTACAAAAGAATTTTCTTCTAGATTTGAATGTACAATTAATTGACTTCAACGATAGTATTCAACGATCAACGACACAAACACAGTATACCCCTAAATTCCCGAGTACCGCGGCCATGCCGTTAGCATCGTGACCCTGAAATGCATCTGGAATGGGAATGGCTGATGAAATGCACCCAACGAATGCAGATACAATCCGATCCGAATCTTAGGCCCATGGCTGCACTTCCGCGCTTACAAAATCGACTTTGACTTTCAAATTGTGTCAGAGCTTTGTTGGGGCCATCTAATGCGGCCGTTAATAGTTAACCACATGAAGTATTTTGCCAAATGAGCCCGACCTGGGGCACTTAACTGCCGATGACGCGACGATATGGAACCGGATTGGCAGTAGGTAAGAGAAAAATAAGGGAATTAGTAAGCAGGGCGATAAAATGAATAGTTTTAGTTCCATGATGGCCAATGTTTGGACAACATTTGACAATTAACAGGCAGTTTATTTAAATTTTCTTCTTCGACATTTCTCAGCTCAGTCGTCGTTCACTCGGTAGTAGTTACATAAACATAAATCTCGGCAATGGGCCACTCACAGACCAAAAGACAAAAAACTTGCTGCCACTGCACATTTTCACACATAGCCGGATTTTTGTTGCTATTGCGGTTGTTTTTCCCCAAGACGTTTTTTCGGGGGGCCTACTCGATGTCGTGAGATTCGGGGTTCATTGAGGCTTGGTTAAATCGCAGCTAGCTCATTTGTAGATTCGAATGTCAGCGGTGAACAAGTGCGGAACCCACCGAGAGCGGCCAAATATCGAAATTCCTTGACTAAATAGTGTGTAAACTTTGATTAACCAGGATCGTCCATTCTGCCATGGACTTTGACGAGTTTCGCGAGTTCGGTCACGCCTCGATTGAGTTTATTATTAACTACCTGAGCAGCATTCGCGAGAGGTGTGTGAGATTAATATTGTTTAAGCCCTGAGCCTAGAGCTTGACTTCCTTGTTCTCTTAGGAATGTCCTGCCCAGCGCCGTTCCCTATGCGGTGGTCAATCAACTGCCCAAGGAGATTCCCGAGCAGCCGGAACACTGGCGTGAGGTGCTCAAGGATCTGGAGAGTATTATCCTTCCAGGCTTGACACACTGGCAGTCGCCCTACTTTAATGCCTTCTACCCATCCTCCTCCTCGGCGGGATCCATCATTGGTGAACTCTTGATCGCGGGCATCGGAGTCCTGGGATTCAGTTGGGTAAGTTCAATAAATATGGTAAATAAGAAAGGATATACTTTAAAAAGGGTTATATAATTTAATTTATATGTAATTAGGTTTCAGATAAGATAAATACAGTTTTTAAATGCATCTGTTATTAAAATGTATATAAATTCTGTAGTCCATTGATAGAGATTTAATTATCAATTAAAAAGACTAGAATATCTACCAAATTTATTAACCTAAAATACTTTATATTTGAGTTAACACGAAAGAGATATAAAACGAAGCATTCTCTGTAATGGTTATTCTATCAAAATGCATAACCCATAACTCACAAAGATAAAAGCATTGCTTATATATAGAAAATGTTTAAAAGGTCAAGATACATTGATTAATATTAATTTATAAATTTATAAATTAAATTTAACCATTTCTTATTATAGCTTTACTTTAAGTCATTAGTTTAAAGCACACAAGGCTGTCAATTGATGAAAGCTTTGATATTAATTATACGCAAAAAGGTTTGAATTAGTCTTATGAACTATTATTTATTAAATTTATACTATATATTTAACTTGAAATATAGCTATTCATTATAACGCGGTGTCTAAGAATGAGGAATATAATTTTTAATAGAATTTTCCTCATTAATTCTTAAGAAAGATAATAGATAAAAGCCCAGAGATAGTGTGATTCTGTTCCTGTAAGTAATTTTTAAAGTTAATGGTGATAAGAATGAAGTCAAATCTAGGATTTTGGTTCATTAGCAATCCATTTTCAATCGATTCCACAACCAGAACTCCCAGTCCCCATAACGATCTTCCTGATTGGTCGGAACGATATGAATGTTAAGTAAATAACAAAAACGTTCGTTAAGAGAGAAAGCTTTACCGAAGACTGAGAAAGCTCAAAACTAAGAGCGGGGCAAAACTGAGGGTATAGTTTCTTCCTTGGTAACATCATCGATCGATCGGCCAAATTTAAACAATGCTTTGGATAAGAATCACTTATCGATCGAACTTACCTCCTAGAACAGAGATAAGCAATTAATGATGATTAAGAAAAATTGCCAACTAATTGTTTTCTTTAATCACAGAAATAGCTGGTGTTATACGATCGCCATAAAACTACACTATTTTAGCTGCCCAATTCGTTCCCTAATCTCAGCGATTCGAAGCACTCTGAGTCCCACTGTGGGAGGTACTCAGATAAGTTCGTTACTAATGGGAAAAAACGTTCGAATTTTATAGATATTCTTACGTTTAAATAATAAAATTACTGTTCCAAAGTAAAGATTATAAAAATTAATTATTTAACCATATTTATCTATCAAAAAGATTTTAGAGCCGGGTATACCATGCTTTAATTACAACATAGAATAAAATAGTTATAGTATATCAGACCCCTAAATACACCTGACCAACCTGACGGAAAAGCAGCCAGCTTGCCAACACTGGAGGCTGACCAGGGGAGTCTGTCTATATAAAGCCGGTCACCACCGCCGATCGGCTTCAGAGTGAACTTCAGGCCAGGCGGAGAAGCGTCAACTTAGCGATTGGAAATCGAACTGGAAAAATAAATAAGCCGAAAGCGGAGAATTCAAGCAAAAACAAACAGAAAGTGAAAAGTGTAAATAGAAACCGCTCTCGAGGCAGTATCAGCGAAATGGATGCCAAGGAGTTTCGGGAATTTGGCAAGGCGGCAATTGATTTTGTGGCCGACTATCTGGAGAATATCCGTGACAATGAAGTGCTGCCCTCCGTGGAGCCGGGCTACCTCCTGGACCTGCTGCCCAACCAAATGCCCGAGCAGGGGGAGTCGTGGAAAGCGGTCCTCAGCGACGTCGATCGCGTGATCAAGCCGGGCATTACCCACTGGCAGTCGCCGCAAATGCATGCCTATTACCCCACCAGCACCTCCTATCCCTCCATTGTGGGTGAGATGCTGGCCAGCGGGTTCGGCATCATGGGATTCAGCTGGGTATGTTGTTGTCACCTGTCCCTGTGTTTGTCGCGGTGAAATCTCGCCACTGACTGCTGAATCCATTGTTTTGGCCGGCTGAATGGGCCATTGTCCCATTGTAAGCGTTGGGTGAAAGTGAAACCAAGAACCCGACAAACAGGTTGCGATGCAGGCCTCTCCATAAGAGTTTTCCATACAAAAAATCGCGACTTGACACCCTTTAATATTATGATTATGACCTTTCGCCGAAACCGAAATAACCATAATCAATTCTTTTGTGCTGTAATCAAAGCTAAACAATCCAAGTTTATTGTATAAGCCATCGATTGGGATAATATATAATAGGGGACACGTTTATAAATTTAGGAAATTTACATTATTTATAGCAAAAGGATATTATTTAACTCTAATAATGGTTTTTAGATATACCTAATATCTTTCTAAAGCCCAATTGATAAAAGTCAACTATAAATTTAATGATTTCACTTAGCTTTATCTACATTGCAAAGTCTAAAAATATCACAAACTATATTCTCCTTTGCAGATCTGCAGTCCTGCTTGCACAGAACTGGAAGTGGTGGTCATGGATTGGCTGGCCAAATTCTTGAAGCTGCCCGAGCACTTTCTACATGCCAGCGACGGCCCCGGCGGTGGCGTGATCCAGGGATCTGCTAGCGAGGCGGTCTTGGTGGCCGTCCTGGCTGCCCGGGAGCAGGCGGTGGTTACCTACAGGGAGTCCCATCCGGAGCTGAGCGAGAGCGAGGTGCGGGGCCGCCTGGTGGCCTACTCCTCGGATCAGAGCAATAGTTGCATCGAGAAGGCCGGAGTCCTGGCCGCCATGCCTATTAGGCTTTTGCCAGCTGGAGAGGATCTGGTACTCAGGGGAGAGACCCTGAAGCAGGCCATCGAGGAGGATGTGGCGTCGGGTAGGATTCCTGTCATCTGCATCGCCACCCTGGGCACCACGGGAACCTGTGCCTACGACGACATCGAGACCTTGTCCACAGTCTGCGAGGAGTTCAAGGTGTGGCTCCATGTCGACGCTGCCTACGCCGGTGGGGCCTTTGCTCTGGAGGAATGCTCCGATCTGCGAAAAGGCTTGGATCGGGTCGATTCACTGAACTTCAACCTGCACAAGTTCATGCTGGTGAACTTCGACTGCTCGGCCATGTGGCTGCGGGACGCCAACAAGGTGGTGGACAGCTTCAATGTGGACCGTATTTATCTGAAGCACAAGCACGAGGGTCAGTCCCAGATACCCGATTTCAGGCACTGGCAAATCCCGCTGGGCCGCCGCTTCCGCGCCCTCAAGGTCTGGATCACCTTCCGCACTCTGGGAGCCGAGGGCTTGAGGAATCATGTGCGCAAGCACATTGAGCTGGCCAAACAGTTCGAGGAGCTGGTGACCAAGGACTCTCGCTTCGAGCTGGTGGCTCCTCGAGCCCTGGGCTTGGTCTGCTTCCGTCCGAGGGGCGACAACGAGATTACCGCCCAGCTCCTGCATAGGCTCATGGAGCGCAAGAAGATCTACATGGTCAAGGCGGAGCATGCCGGTCGCCAGTTCCTCAGGTTCGTTGTGTGCGGCATGGACTCGAAAACCTCCGATATTGAGTTCGCCTGGACGGAGATCGAGACCCAGCTAACGGCCCTCCTGGCAGAGCAATCTCTGGCCGCTCGCAAGGCGGCGAATGTGGCCGATCTGACGCAACACTTCCAAATCCAACTGAACGATCACGAGAAGTCTCAGTGAGATGATCCCATTTGCTTGCGATTAAACTTCATATTTATGTTTAGGATGTCCTTAGTGTGCATTGTAGTAGTTAAGATTATCATGTGTTTATAAATAAAAAGTGAAAGAAATATGGTTTGTAGCTATTTTAATTTTCCTTAAACATTTTTAATATACCAACAGTCTTTGAAGAAATTGCGAAACCCAGCAGGAGACACCTGGACAATATGGAGGAACACGAAAACCCACTAGCCACAAATATTTTTGAAAACACAGATCAACGTAGACGACTACACAGATGCCACCCACAGGGCCTGCCGTTCAGATTTCCATAGACTATACCTCCCTCACACCAACCTTTCCCCCAACATCAAACTCGCCCCAATAACACACCATAATTAACACATATTGTTAATCCAAAAGTCAATTACATCAAAAAATTTAATTTTTTGCTCCATGGGCAGATGTATATAAACATATAAATTAAACTAAAAAATACATTTTAATTTATTTTAAGGTGTCTGAAAGTATGCAATGACATAATGCAAACCCGAAGTTAAAATTTTTAATTTATCGGTTTATTTTAAAATATTGCGGGTTGTTCCTTCCACTTATTTCTGTTTTTGTTAAATCACGGTATCCAGAGAGAAGAAAACTGTTCCAAAATAAGAGAGAGCGAGAGACAAATAGTTTGGAACAGCTTGTCCCCGAGGTCTGTTTAAAATATTTGAAACAACAGACAAGTTTTCTTTTGATGATTCGTTTTAAATTAATAATTGTCCTTTGAATATTGGCTGGCGTTATGGCCTGCATTGGACAGCACCTAGTACATGTCCCAAAACAACCCAAGCCAACTCCAAGCCAACACAACAGCAGACTCAAACAAAACCCTTCCTCCACAATACAAATCTTATTCAAAACGTAGTCCGTTGGTTCAATACCTAAATTGGTAACCATCCAGTCGAGTGGTAGCCCATATCACCTAATGTTCTTTTTAATAAGTTGTCTTTTAGTTAATAACCAATTGTTAGCTTTATATAAATAAACGAATTGGTTTGCACTTACCGATCGGAGCTATCAGCTTTATATATAGGATATAGGGTAATAGTTTTGGTTCCGACTTACCCGCAGTATAGGGCACTTTCATCGCCGCACTCAGTCTTGGCCGGGATTCATCGATGATCAAGTCCTTTCGAGGGCTGAGGAGGTTCTTCACACAGTTATTAACAGAATTATTTATAAACTTTTTAACACTCAATTATTAACACAGATGCGATCGGGTCAAAGGCCGCGGAGAGACTGAGGCTGCCGCGGCGAGACCCCTCTATTTATAAGTTTGAGAAATGGAGAAAGAGATAGAGAGACAGATTGAGAGAAAAAGGGAAATAGAGATTGAGAGACAAACTCTAGCTCTATTTCTCTATTTATCTCTCTCTCAATTTCCTCTATGTTTCTGACTCGATCTATCATTCTATCACTCTATTTAACTCTCTTTCTCTCTCTCTGTCTCTATCTCGGTCTCTCTCTATTTCCCCCACTCTCTCTTCCTATTTTTTCTCACGACCTATATTTCTCTCTCTCGATCAATCTCTCTTCTTCTTCTTTCCTCACACCTATAAATAGAGGCGCCTCTCCGCGGCAGCTTCAGTCTCTCCGCGGCCTTTGACCCGTTCGCATCTGTGTTAATAATCGTGAGTTAAAAAGTGTGTAAATAATTGTGTGAAGAACCTCTGCACATAAAAGGACTTAATCATCGACGAATCTCGGCTAAGTCTGCGTTGTGGCGATAAAAAGGCAACTGAGTGTCGGTCGTCTTCTCCGGGTAAGTCCAAAACCAAAGCTATTATCTATCCTATATCCTATAAATGTATAAAGCTGATAGCTATGATCGGTAAGTGCAAAAAGATTTACTTATTTATATAAAGCTAACAATTCGTGGAAACCGTTCTTATTTTATGTTTGTGAAATACTTTAAGGCAATGTTTGTTTAATTTATCGGCTTATGTAAATCTAATCTGATTGTTACTAGATTATTATTTTATGTATATAATTAAAATTATTATTATAAATTAATTTATTATTATTAAAATAATTATAAACTATTGGACTACAAATTGTACGCTTCATTGTTCCTTTTGTCTCTCTGGAGTAGTTCCCGTGATTGAAAACAATATTGTGACATTTCAAATTTTTCAACGGTTCAAAGTGGGAAAAAAGCGTTGCCATATTCCAATAAGAACTGCTTGGATTCTCGCGGGTTCCAATTCGAACCGCTTAGTGGAAATTGGTACTACTTAGTTGAAATTGGTTCTGCTTGGAAAATCTGATTTGCAGTGGGATGGCAAATTCCCTTATTCTTTGCGGTCAAGTGTGGCCGCATGTCCCAAAAGCCTGTATAAAATATCGATAGCCCAAAATAACAACCATCGTAATCGTAGTTTTCCATCTCTAGTGTTCACAACAAACTTTTGGAAATCTGACAAAATTTTGTAAACACAGTTTATTTTGATTTATTATGCTTGCCATGCAGTGGTAAGTGGCGTTGCATAAACCGGCCGGGCAGCTCGGATGTGCCAAAATGCGCCACCTACTGAACTCTCCTCTCGTCACCAGCAGTTATAAACTGGCCACCAAGCGCAGCTTATACAATGCAACGGTCCTCCAGGCGGACTCCGGCGCCCATTTACGCAGCCCGGATCTGGATGCAGCGCGGCAAAGTGCCCGGATTGTGGTCATTGGCGCCGGGCTCTCGGGTCTCTCTGCCGCCCAGCACCTGCTGGCGCACGGCTTCCGACGCACCGTCGTTCTGGAGGCGACCGAGCGCTACGGCGGCAGGATAAACTCTCAGCGCTTCGGGGACACCTTCTGCGAGCTGGGGGCGAAATGGGTGAAGATCGATGGGTCGCAGGATTCGATGTACGAGCTGTTGCGCAACACCGAGGGTCTCGACAAGCAGATCAAGCAGTCCGAGCGGCCCATCTACGTCCACATGGAACAGGATGGCGATGGCAGTCAAGCCATCAAACCAGCGATGGCCGAGCTTATCGACACCTTGTTTCGACAACTATGCCGCGGCTTTAAGGTCTCCGATCGGGTAAAGCGCGGCGAAGACATGCAGGCCTTGGATAACGTCATGAGCTACTTTAGGGCAGAGAGTAATCGGATCATTGCCGCCACATTCCAGCAGCCGGAGGAGCAGCAGGCGGCGCGTGAGATCTTCCAGTCACTGTTCAAGGAGTTCGGCAGCGTCCTCGGCTGCTGCCTGGAGTACGTGAACATTGAGCACATAACCAAGTGCCCGGTGCAGCCGGAAAAGCGTCCGCTTTACGTACCCACCGGGCTGGATAATGTCGTGGAGGAGCTCACACAAAAGCTGGACAAGGAGCAACTGCAGACGGGCAAGCCCGTGGGTCAGATTCAGTGGACGCCGTCGCAACTCAAGGGCGTGGGCTGCCTGGATGGCAGTCTTTATAGTGCGGATCACATTATTTGCACCCTGCCGCTGGGCGTGCTCAAGAGCTTCGCGGGCATACTGTTCCGACCGACGCTGCCGCTGGACAAGATGCTGGCCATTCGCAACCTGGGCTTCGGCAATCCGCTAAAGATATATCTCTCCTACAAGAATCCAATTAAACGGTGGCTCAAGACAAGTCTGCGACCACTTGGTGCACAGCCAAGTCGCTCCACCGATCCGCAAGTGGAGCGTAATTGGACCCAGCAGGTGGTGGAGATCAGTCAGGTGCCCAGCAGCCAGCATGTCCTGGAGGTGCACGTAGGTGGCGGCTACTACGAGGAGATCGAGAAGCTTCCAGACGACAAGCTGCTGGAACAGATTACCGCTTTGATGAGGCGCTGTATCAGCAATCATTTAATCCCCTATCCCGAGGCCTTGCTCCGCTCCAGCTGGAGTACTTCGGCGTGCTACCTCGGCGGACGCCCGTACTTCTCCACAACCAGCAGTGCACGCGATGTGCAGCGGTTGGCGGCGCCACTGGGCGAGAAGTCACCAAGCCTGCTTTTCGCGGGGGATGCCACTGCTGTGCAAGGCTTCGGCACCATCGACGCAGCCCGGTCCAGTGGCATTCGGGAAGCGCAACGCATCATCGACTATTACAGAAACAGCGTGCATTGCTATTGATTGTGAATTAATCTCTCAAAATGTACACAAACATGGTACAAAGAACCTTACTAGTCAAAATTTGTTGTAAATATTTAAGCAGTTACATTTTTTTAATTAGGCGTAGCACATTAACAATAAAACAATAACAACAACGATATTATAAATTTAATGTGGCAATTTCGGACATTTATTTCCCGTTTTCCTGTTTATTTTTCAGTTTTATTTATGAACTACTTTATGCACTAGTAAATCCATTAAATTGTAAGTCCCCATGTGCTCTTTCTTATCTGCATTAAGGTTTAATTATTTTTAATTACCTCTATCGCTTGGTGAGTCTAGACCGCCATATAAGATTTGTTTTTGTAGATCTTAGAACGCTCTCCAAGGGGGTCGATCACCCCATATTTTCACCAAACGTACGTGCAGACAATCAATTGCTAAAAGAGCCCATTTATGATTAAGCTGATAACACCATAAGTTATACAGCTGCTCTTGAAATAGTGGAGTGCCCTGCAAACCTAGTTCTTCCAGTTTTATTTGGTTTGTATGCCTGTTATTTCCATATTTGAACCGTTTTGAGTAGCTTAAGTTTTTAATTAAACTATTTTAAGTATTAACTCTATGCTCACTCTTAAAGTTCTGACCAAAACTAGGACACTCTTATTGTAATTTGTCTTTATTTGATTATTATTTGTATACTCTGTATAAAATACGTACATATGTAATTAATATATTCACCTATTAACAATTAATTTAAACTAATCCGAAACATAACTTCGAATGCTCCACATACTATTCCCGTTCAATTTCATCGGCAGCAGCACTGACTTCCTTCCACGAGTACTCCATATCCTCGGACTTGGTGAAGCGCGAGCACACGGCCATGCGTAGGAAGTAGACGTCCTTGATTTTGGCTGGAACCATGTGGATATTGCCACGGCCATTGATCCTCTTCAAGAGAGCTTCGTTGCGCTCGTTACTGCCCTTCAGTCGGAAGCACACCAGACCCATGTTGACCTCTGCTGCCAGTTCGAACCTCGAGTCCGCCACGCACAGATCTCCAAACTGCTTGGCAAAGTTGCAGTGCCTGCGGATGTGGGCCTGCAGGTTCTCCACTCCGTACAGACGCAGGACGAACCACAGCTTCAGAGCTCGGAACCGACGTCCCAAAGGAATCTGCCAGTGGCGGTAGTCAGGAGCAGATCCCTGCATGTCGTGCTTCAGGTAGAGCGGATCCACGTTGAAGGCGTTTACCACCCAACTGGGGTCCTTCAGCCACATGGCCGAGCAGTCAAAATTCACCAACATCCACTTATGGGGGTTGAAGTTAAAGGAATCCGCCGATTCGATGCCCTTCATCAGGTGGCGGTACTCCGGACAGATGAAAGCGGAGCCAGCATAGGCGGCATCCACATGGATCCACACATTGTGCTTGTTGCCCACGGGTCCACACTCGTCCAGG
>JAEIHY010018305.1:5053-21942 GCA_018904565.1 Drosophila tsacasi | reverse complement strand
CGCCCATGGAGCCGCAGCACTGTTCGTTGAGCTCCCTGATGCTCTCGTTGGTGAGCTGGTCGAGATCACTGCGCCGCAGCTGCAGCTGCATCTGCTGGTGGTGCTGCTGCTGCATCTGCTGGGCACGATGCACCTGGGCCGCTGTGGTGCCCGTGATGTGGGCTATTTCCGCATCATCCGAGTCCGTGTACAGCATCTCGTGTTCCTCGTCCTCTGTGAGATTGTTCAGCGAGTCCAGCGAGGCGCACTTGCACTCCTCCTGCTCTGGCTCCTGCTCGTGCTCCTGCTCGTGCTCATCTTCCTCCCGCTGCTGATCCTGCTGCTGCTGCTGCTGCTGGCCCTGCTGCTGCAGCAGCTTAAAGTTGTTGACCTTGTCGTGGTGCATCTTGCTGATCAGCGACTCCACCTTGTTGACAATGCTGCTGAACTTGTGCGGCACGCTGCCCCCGCCGGTGGCCAGCTGGCAGGAGGAGGTCGCCGAGGCGGAGGAGGAGGACTTGCTGGCCCGCACGCTCTGCGACATCCTCGGTTACCCCTCTCGGGTCGCGACCATGGGCCATAGGCAGTGAAAGTTACTGCATTGTGTGATGGTCAGTCGGCGCGGGGGGGGCGCTCCTTTCCACCTGCTGCCTGGCTACCTGGCTACAGCAGCCACACGACGACCATAATGAATGTTTGCTCAGCGGAAAAACGTGAAAAACACACACGAAAAGCACACACAGAAACCGAGGAAAATCGGACGGCGAACGAACCGCAGCGGCACGGCTTACGGAATGGAATGGTTTGGATGGGATTGGGTTTGGGTTTGGATTGGATTGGATTGGATCGGACACTCGGCACTCCACAGCAGCAGCAGCAGCAGCAGCGTTGCTGGTGTTGCTTCTCAGTTGTTGTTTTCTGTAATTTTTGCAACTTTTCGTTGTTTGCCCGATGTGCAATGCAGTTGTTAAATGCGTGCCGTGTTTGTTTTCCTTCTCGTCTATTATTTCTTTTTTACGCTTTTCTGCCTCAATTTATTTTAATTTGCCATTTGCCATGCCATTGCAGTTTGTCTTTCCACTCGAGTTGATGGTTTTCCACGGCGGCAGATCGTTTGTCTCTCTTAGCAGTGCGGTGTGTGTCGTGGAGCAGTTCGAAAATATCAATTATAAAGACTAAAGACTACTACATATATGTACTACATGTAATTGGATGCGAATGGGAGAGGATTGGAGGCACAGCAGCGGGGTTGCCCCTCAAGGGAGTGAGGTAACTAAATCCAAAGATAGTGGACAAGATGTGTGTGTCTTATTGATCGGATATCTATCTATAAAATGCCTTATTATACAGAATTATACAACAGCATACTATTACTTCTCATTTTATATGCTGTAATATCTTAACCCTTGAAGGTTAAGTGAGAGTATACTTTATGATACATAACACAGTGAGCATTAAATTCACTCTAATTATAAATACCTCAAAGGGTTATCTTCCTTTCTGAATTATTTTTTTTATAACAATTATTTTTTCAAGACAAAGATCTTTCTTTTATAATCCCACTTTCGATTATTAGCTGCTAGTTAATTTCCCAAGTTCAAAAATCATTCTAATCAGCCTAGAATCCCTCTTTTCATATAATCTAACTTTGTTACAAATTTATTATATAAATAAGGCACAACACTGGCTGAAATAATATTAGTTTAATTGATATTAATATTGCTAATATTAATTAATTGAAAATAATATTAAACTAATACTACTTCCTCTATCTTTGGTCTTTCTTTATATGGTAAATGTATAAGCAAGTAGCATTATATGAAAAAAGAGGGACTTAAGGTTGCGGCTTTTTTAAGGTTTTAATAATATAAAATATAAATATGTATTGGTATTTTTTTAAACCAAAATTAAAGCTTATTTCTTCTCTAATCTTTACAGCAAATGAAACTGCACTGATCTCAGTTAAGTAAATAAAAAATAAATAACGAAATAAACAAACTCTTTAGACAATAACCAGCTACTGTTGAACACAACACCTTTCAAGACTCCACAATTTCCCTGGGTTTCTTCTTAGCAATTCTTCGCTAACTGGCCAAGTAGCTAAGCAACCAAACAAACTCCCCCTGGAAAGTGTTTTTCCCTGAACATCTTTGAACTGCTGCCACACAGAGAGAGAGATTAGGGAGGAGGCGGAGGAGGTGCCCTGTCTGGGGAAACTCCGCTGCCACTTCAGATTCCGATTTGTCATACGATTTGTTTACGATTTACTGGGTCACACGGGGCCGGACCTGGACCCTAGAGAACAACAGCACAGAGCACGAGCACACAACACAAAAAAAGAAAACAGAAGAAAGAAGCCAAAAGCGGCTCAAGTTGGTCAAAAGAATTTAAAGTCGAAGTCGGAGTCGGATTCGGAGTCGCGGAGAGCGCGCGCTGCGTGGTGCCGTTACCGCACAATCGTAACAACTGAACTGACTGAAGACCGAGAAACTGGGAAACTGGGAAACCGAGAAACTGAAAACCAAAAGCTGACTAAAAGCTGGCTAAAAAACTGGCCGAAACGCTCGCCAGACCGGACTGGGCCGACGAAGAGCCAAGAGCCACCAAAGACTGGCCATTTCACTCGCAGCGGAGCAGAACCCTGAGAGAAAGAGCGCAAGAAATGCGACGGCTGAGAGAAAATTGGCTGCTCTCTCTCGCACTCTCTCTCGGCTCTCGCCGAGCGGAAAGTCTTTCTCCACTGCCCACAGCCCAGAGAGCCCACTCCAAGACCAAGTCCATTCCGATTCCGATTAGGATTCGGATTCCCACTCCCATTCCCTGCTGAGATAACTGTTTCGGCGCGTCTCTTTCTCTCCTCGAAAGATCGGTCAGTCCGAGTGGCTTTGGTCGGGCGTTTGACGAGTTTTCACGCATAAAATGAATCAAATTAAAAAAGAAAAACAACTTGAACAACTTGAAAAAATAGTTGGGAAATGGAAAACATTTTGTTGATCACTCACTAAAAAAAAACAAAGCCCTGCTATGAAACGAAGTGGAAATACCCTGTGAGGAAGTCTCTCACCTCTTTTACTTATCAGTACCCCTTGCAGAACCACTCTTACTATATATTCAATACTGGCAAAACCCGTTGGGAATTTAAGTGGATATTAAGAGGTAAATCGAAAATATTACAAATATAGTAAAAATAACAAAAAATAACGTATATCATTATCAATATCATTAAAAAACAATTATAACGTTTACAAAAATATTTTCAACAAAGAATACTTTAAGCCATGCTTTGATTTAGATATTTTAAATTAAATTTAAATTTAAATTGAAAAAAATATAAATATAAATATATAAAGGGTAACCCCCAAGCGTGCATACCCCTTCAGAAAGTCCCCACACGCAGCAACAAAAAAAAAAAGAGAAAATAAAAGTAAACACTAGACCGGAGTGCGAGTGATGGACGTGCGCCAACTATGAATCTCATCCATGCGCAGAGGATGCCTACATATATGGCGCTGGAAGGTGGCTGGAGCCACTGGAGCCACTGGAGCCCACTGAGCTTCAAGGCGTGCAAAAAGAAAAGCAAACCAGATCCGCAGATTTACGAATTTACGCAGCCAAGCATTCGATACTCGAGACAAATTAATTTCTGCAAACTGCAAAGCACTCGCTTGCCGGCGACACTGATCGCCCAGATGTGATAAGTGGCTTTTCTGTCCTATAACCAGGTATGTGTAGACGGAGTAACACCTCAAAATTAACTCAAAATCAGCTCAAAATCAACTTAAAATCACCTAATTAGCTGCCACAAATCATGAGCCATTATCTGGAGGCCGTGAAAACGTTTGTTTGTTCGCCTTAAAGGCCGCACTATTTATGGCCACATAATGCAGGCAATTATTCATGCAATTAATGCCAATTATTTTGGAGCTTGGCGGTGTTAAAATTGTAATGAAAATTATAGTAAAATATATAATTAAAAAAATAAATAAATTCATTTATATTGATATTAAATTTAGGCCCCCAATTTGGCTACAAAAAACTCACGTCGAGAAGTAGAGATCAATGTTATAAAATTAGTATTTTAAGATGCTTTTATAAGAAGTTTCTTTTTAAGTTATTTTAAGATACTTTTAGGTAATATTTTGTCTTATAAAAACATTATAAGATTATATTCAAGTATATTATTTATATTAAAATTTAATTTTCAAAGGAACTAATGCTGGAAGCTTTAACCAGACTTTAACTAGACTATTGACTCTTGAGAGCTTCACAGACTTTAAGCTATTTAGAAAAATCTTGCATACTTTTAGACTTCACTGAAGGCTTTTCACAAGTTAAAAAAAATGCTTAAGCTTTTTTTTTATGCTAAAAAATTAATACACAAAAATATATAATTTATGATTCTCAAAAACTAAATCCTAAACAAGTACAAATTTAGCCTTCGACAATATAAATATAACTTTCCCATTGAGTTTTGTTTACAAAAAACCCAAGTTCATGGCCACAAATCACAAATACAAAAATAATTCAGTTAAATGAAATATAATTAAATTAAAATTAAATTTAAATTAATTTCAATAAATAATAAACACAATAGTAAAGCACACTCACCTTGCGGAACTCCTGAACGAAGCTGGTGACCATCGACTGTATGGCGGCTGCCCGGGCGGCATGGAGCGCCAGGTGCTTGCCGTTGCGCAGATTCAGCTGCAGGGCAGCCGGACGCGGCAGGGTGACGGCGCTCTGGATCTCCCCGAAGGAGATGGCCTGGACCACGATCAGATAGTCGGCGTCGCGGCGGGCCAGGTACAGGCCGCTGTGGGAGACGCCCATGATGCTCACGTCCGGATACAGCGGTGCGCCCTGCACGGCGAACAGGCGGGCGAAGTACAGCGGCCAGTCGCGGGCCATGTCCACCAGATGACGCTTGACCAGGGCACGCACCTGCTGGCCAGTTCCTCCTCCTCCGCCTGCTCCTGCGGCGCCCGAGTTACTGCGGGCGGAGAGCGTGTCCACGCTCACCCCGTGTCCGTGCAGCATGTTGAGGGCGGAGCTCTTCTCCTGCGGCGTGATCCTCAGGCAGGGTGTTACCCCGAAGACATCGCCCAGGACCTGGGCGAAGAGCAGATCCAGGGCCACCGGCGGACCGATGGGTTCGTGCGGCTGGAAGACTTCCTTGCGCACGCGCAGCTTCCAGGGCACCCGGTTGTAGGTCAGGCAGGCACTGCTCGCCCCGGCCCCCAGTCCCAGGGCCACGGCCGAGGAGGAGCTGCTCACCACTGCCGGCCCCGGGCTGGTGGAGACTGGCGGCGGTGGCACCGGCGCTGGCACCACTATAGGCGGCGGCGTGGTCATCGCGTGCATCGAATCCAGCTCCTCGCGCATCCCGGAGCCGGCCGAGCTCTTGCGCTTGCGCTCGTGCTCGTACTTCTGGGCCATGTGCGTCCGGAAGGTGGCCAGACCACTGCCGCCACCGCCTCCGCCTCCGCCGCGCTCCTCTCGCCTTCCTGCGGTGTCCAGGCTGGCCTGGATCACCCGCGGCGGCGCCGGCTGGTACACCTTGTGGCTCTCCCGCTCGCGCTCCACCTGGCGCAGCTCGTAGAGGCGCTCGCGCTCCCGCTCCCGCTTCTCGCGCTCCTTTTCGCTGCCACTGGCCGAGGCGGGGCCCTCCACTTCGGCGCGGTCCCACACCGACTCGGAGTAGTCCTCGCGGTCGCGACTCCTGCTCCTGCTGCGCGACCTCTCGCGCTCCGACTGCTCCCAGGCGGCGGCCGCCGGCGAGGAGGAGGCCGAGTGGTCGCCGTCCATGTGCAGGTGCAGGTGGTGGCTGCTCATCATCATCATGTGCTGCTGCTGCTGCTGCTGGTGGTGGTGCTGGTGCTGCTGCTGACGCACTGCGCCGAAGGTGTCCCGCTCCTGGCGCTGGATGAAGGCCGGCACATGCTCCTTGGTCGCCTGCTGGCCGCCGGAGGTGCGGTAGTCGGGCTCCGGCTCGGGACTCCTGGCCGTGGGCGGACTCTGTGGTGCCGGAGGCGGCGCTGGAGGCGCCATGCTAGGCGGCCGGATGGGCGGCGGCGGTGCTGGCACACTGGGCGCCGGCGGCAGCATTCCCGGCCAGCCGCCAGTGGGGGGAGCCGGCGGTGGCGACAGCTTGCCCTCCATCCGCTCGATCTGGGTGCGCACCGTGGCATGGGAGTCGGTCCCGTTGCCACTGACCCCTCCTCCGCCTGGGCCCGAGCTTCCGCCGGGGCCGGAGTTGCCGCCGGAGGTGACGCTGGCGAAGAGCCCGCCCAGCTGCTGCTGCAGCATGAGCTTGCGGGTGTCCTCCAGCTTGGCCGGCGCCCGCTGCTCCGACTTGGTGGACACAGTGGAGCGCACCGAGTGCCCGGCGGTGACCTGCTCCAGGCGCTGGCGCATCTCGGAGCTGAGCTTCAGCTTGCCCACGCTGCCCGGGGGCGGACGATCGGCGCCAATCTCGAAGCTCTTCTTGGCCAGCTTGGTGGTGACCACGCTCTGTATGGGCGCGTCCTGCGTGTCCCGGCTGTGGTCCCGGTGCTCCCTGCCCTCCCTGCTGTTGATGGCCCCCATGGACGTGGTGGTGGTGGTGGTCGTCTCCAGGCGCAGGCTGCTCCGCATCATCTGGCCGCCCATGGGCGGCGGCGTGGGGCTGTCGATCTCGAACTCCTCCCACTCGATGGCCGTGGCGGTGGCTCCGGGGCCGCCGGATCCATTGCTGCCGCTGCCGCTGCCGGTGAGGAGCAGCTGCTGCTGCTGCTGGTGGTGGTGGAGGTGCTGCTGGGCCTGCGGCGTCGTCTTGCGCTGCTGCTGGCGCATCTTGAAAGCGAAGAAGTCCTCCTCGGTCTGGAACTGGGGCTCGTCCTGCGGCGGCGGCCAGCGCCACTTGCCGATCCTCACGGTCTTGGCCCGTCCGTAGGGGTCGAGGAAGTGGCGCGTCTCCGACGGATCCTTGCACTCCAGCGGCGGCGGCATGGGCGGCGGTGGTGGCGGTGCCGGCGGCTGCAGGGACTCCATCACCACCAGACTGCTCCGCGTGGTCTTCATGCGCAGCGGCGACAGCGGTGACTGTGGCGGCGGCGGCGATATGGACAGGCCACTCAATCCCCCGGGCGGAGCTGGTGGCGGCGAACCCGAGCTGTTGTTGTTGTTGTTGGCGGTCGTCGTGGTGGCCGCTGCTGCCGCCGCCGCCTGCTGGCTGAGCAGCGTCTGGAGGGCCTGGTTCTGGGCCAGCAGCTGCTGCTGGATCTGCAGGTTCTGGGCCATGGCCGACTGCAGGAAGGCGCGCTGCACCTGCTGCTGGTACAGGCCCGGAGCGGACTCCGTCTCGGAGCCGGGCAGCTGCATCAGCTGGTGGATGAGCGGATCGGCTCCATTGGTCTCCGTGCTGCCGCCTCCGCGGATGCTCACGGCCAGCTGCTCCTTGTTGGCCAGCTTGTCGAGGCTCTGGGCCACGGGCAGGGGCTGCAAGAGGTCGCTGATGTAGTCCTCCAGATCCTCTATCTCCGACTCGGACCCAGCCTCGGTATCAGCCACGGCTGCTGCTGGAATACCGCCTTTGATGGCCACTGCCAGCTGCTCCTTGCTGGCCAGCTTCTCCAGGCACTCGATGGGCTGGAATATGTCATTGATGTAGTCCTCCAGATCCATGTCCATGTCCGACTCGAACTGCTCTTCTAGGTGATAGGTTCCGCCGCCGCGAATGCTGGCCGCCAGGGAGCGGGCGTCTGAGAGCTCGTCGAGGGAGCCATCCAGCACCGGGCTGAAGAGGTCGTCGAGGAACTGGTCCACGTCCGAGGCCTGCGAGGGAACCCGCACGCGGCGCACGTGCGACGCCAGCGAGGGAGCCTCGCTCGTGTCGGACATGGCCGAGGACCGGGTGGCGTACTCCGCCTTGTCGGCGTACTTGCTCGAGTGCGAGCCGTGGGAGGCGGCATGGGAGCGGCGGCCGGCGTGCTGGGACTTCTGGTAGCGCGGCGCCGTCTCCTTGCCCATGGGCGCCAGGCGCTCCGCCGAGTGGTAGCGATCGTTGAGGCGGCTCTCCGAGAGGCCGAGCGTGTGCAGCGGCTCCTGGGAGTCGCAGTCGGGCGGCACCGGAGCAATGTCTCCGGCCAGCAGATCGTCCAGGGACTTGGAGCGCGACTTGGCCTGGCTCTGGCTCGATCCTGGGCCCGCTCCGGGGCTGGGTTCCCGCTCAAAGTAGCGCTCGTTCAGAGCCGAGCTGCGGGAGAGCAGCTCCCGGCTGCTGCGACGCTCTCGCGGCACGTCCTCCTTGCCCGCTCCGGAAGTGGGCGGGGCTGGGGGCGGCACTGCCGGCCGCTTGACCGACTCCGGCAGCGTTGTCCTGGCAAACTTGGCCCCGGAACGGAGCAGATCGCTCCTGGGCGCCGGGAAGGCCGGACACAGCTCCTTCTCCGCTATCAGGTCCATCACGTAGTCCAGCCCGCAGCTGTCCGTCAGCTGCTGGCCGTCGTCCAGCACCAGGGTCCAGCCCCTGCTGGCCACACCCAGCGAGGAGACGGCCAGGGCGGCGGCCTCCTCGCAGCTGGTCCACGAGTCCACGGCCACCGTCTGGCTGGCCTCGTCGGGCAGGGTGAGGGGCAGGGCCATGTCGCAGCCCCTGGTCCAGGCGCGCCACTCCAGCCAGGCGGGCACGAAGCTACGGCTGGCGCCGCCGGGCGAGGAGCCCCCGCTACCGCCGCCCTGCTGCCGGAGCAGCTGGCGCAGGAGCAGCGGACGCAGCGAGGCGGGAGCCTCGTCGTCGACGAAGCGCATCAGATACTTGCTGAAGGCGGCGCTGGGCTGGAAGCAGCACAGGCACTGGCCCATCAGCTGCCACAGGCGCGTGGCCTCCACGGAGGTGGGCGGCAGGCCGTGGACCTGGTTGCAAAGCTGCACCAGGATCTCGTCGCGCAACCCCCGCGAGCTGAGGGCCTTGTGGACAATGTAGTCGGCCAGCAGCTTCTCCTTGGCCCCCTCCAGGGACTTGTCGTTGCTCCAGCGCAGGATGAGCTTGAAGACGGCCAGGGCGTCCTGGAAGTCCTGGTCCCGCGACGCGGCCCGCGACAGGAAGGGCGCCGTGATGGGCTCCCGGCGCGGCTGCAGCCTCAGGCCGTTGCAGTAGACGCTGCTGAACTTGCCGAAGGAGAACTGGCCCAGGTCCTCGGGCAGCTGGACAGCGGAGGCCGGCGGCCCCGGCACCGTGCCCAGCACCTTGACCAGGTGCCGGTCGCCATGCGGCGGCGACCAGCCCTGCAGCTTCGAGTAGATGAACGCCAGCTCGGCGGGTATGTCCAGGTAGCTCAGCTGACTCCGCTCCAGCACCGCCTGCTTGGCCTCCCGGGCCTCGCGTGCCCGCTGGGCGGCCTCCCGCGCCTCCTGTCTCCTCCGGTGATCCGATCGCAGCTGCTGGACCCTCCGCCGCGCCTGGCGTCCGCGCCAGATCCGCTGGGCTGTGAGGGCTCCCTTGCGCAGCCGCTCGAAGCGCTGCTGCTCCCGCTGACCACGCCAGCGGGCCTGGAGCCGGGTGGCCGCCGCCTGGCGACGTGCTAGCTGCCGGCGTACCAGCATGCCGCGCACATGTCGCTGCACACTGACCGCCGCCCGGCGCAGGCGCTCCGTGCGTCCGCTCTCCAAAGCTCGGTGCAGGGCCTCGCGCAGGAAGACTCGCGTGGCGCCCAGCTGATAGTCCGGTCCCTCCACGCCCGTCCGCGGCATGGCCTCCAGGAGGGCGCGACAGAGCTCGCGGTAGGGCGTGCCCCGGGCGAGGGGGGCCGCCAGGAGGTGCCTGTAGCGCTCCACGAAGTGCTGGAAGCGCAGGCGCACCGGGTAGCCGCGCTGCCGGATCTGGATGGTGTCCAGCATGCCCAGGTAGCGCAGCTGCTGCAGCACACACGGCATGTCCATGCGCAGCGCGTGCTTCTCCTGGTTGGGCTTGATGCAGCGCACGAACCACGGATGGCAGCGGCCCATCGACTGCAGCAGCTGCTGCAGTGAGTCCGCGAACCGGGCGGCCACCGTCGGCGTCCGTGGCTTCATGGTGACGAAGCGGCCATTGCTGCCCTTGGGCAGCGTCTTGCCAGCATCCCGCTGGGCCCGCAGCTGCTTGGTCAGCTCACCCACCAGGGGCAGGCGGCTGGAGGCGAGCAGCTCCAGCACATCGCCGCGCAAGGCGTCGCGATTCTTGTCCAGGAAGCCGTCCACACAGTACCACACCTGGCCGGCATAGTGGGTGACGCCGAACTCCTGGGCACCGATCCGCGGGCGGGCGTAGAGCTCGCTCAGCGCATGGTTGTAGTGGCACTTCTCGAGGAAACTCAGGTCGGTGGCGCGCGGGAAGTTGGACTCGTCGTCGAGCAGGTGGCAGATGCCCACCGGCTTCTTGGCCAGCAGATGGATCACCGGCAGGTTGTCGTCCCAGGCCAGCGGCGTCCACTCGAGCCGCTCGCGGGCGTACTCGGCCTGCTCCAGCTTGAAGACGTGCTTGTTGAAGTACAGCTGCAGGTTCTCGTTGGCGTAGTTGATGCACAGCTGCTCGAAGCTGTTCTCGGCCAGGTCCTCGAACCCGAAGATGTCCAGGATGCTGATGCGGTGGGCGTCGTGGGTGCCGCCCTTCTGCACGATCGAGTTGATCCTGGAGACCAGCCAGTTGAAGAGGCCGGCGTAGAGGGCCTTTGCGAAGGCGTCGCGGGCGTCCAGGGCCTGGTCGATGCCCAGCGGCGTGTGCAGCCGCTCCGCTCGCGCCTCCGTGGTGCGACTGGTCAGCGCCCGGTGCAGGCCCTCGGCGTTGATGTGCAGCAGGTGGGCGGCCCACTTGATCTCTGCGTCGGAGCCCACCTCGACGCCCTCCTGGCCGTGTCGCAGCTGCCGGCGATGAAAGTAGACGTTGCCCAGATGCAGGACGGCGGCCAGCACCCGGACGATGCCCTCGCGCTCGCCCTCGGAGACGCCCAGGACCTGCATGGCGCCCTGCAGTGACTCCCAGTCCACGCGACCGCTGGCACAGTCCGTGGCTCCTTGGTTCAGGTAGAAGTACTTGTCCGCCTCCAGCAGGCCGTACTTGGAGCGCTCCGCCTCCGAGAGGCCGCCGAGGAGCTCGTAGAATACGTGGTAGTTGCGCTCCCCCGGCGCCTGGGTCACGATGCGCGACTTCTCCAGCAGGTACTGCGTGATCTTGGCGCCCACGATGGCGCCGCTCTTGAAGTACACCTCCAGATACTTGCCGAACCGGGAGCTGTTGTCGTTCCGGGCGGTGCGCGCATTGCCGAAGGCCTCCAGCAGCGGTGCGGCCTCCAGGATCTGCTCGGTGATGACCGCCGAGGCGGATCCGCCGCCGGGCACCACCGCCGCCAGGTATTGCATCACCAGCTTCGTGGACTCCGTCTTGCCGGAGCCACTCTCGCCCGAGATGACCACCACCTGGGGCGAGGGAAGCGCCGCGTGGGCCGCCGCTCCGATGGCAAACAGGTGCGGTGGCAGGGATCCCAGGGGGCGGCCGGCGTACTGCTTGGCCACCTCCAGCCCGTAGGCGTCGGGGAACATCTTGTACGGATTGACGGCGATCAGGATGCTGCCGGCGAACGTGTAGATCAGGCCCTTGTCGTAGCGCAGGCGCAGGTTCCACAGCAGGGACGCCTCGTGCAGGTCATCCAGCAGGGTCATGTCCTCCACGCCGCTGCTACCCAGGTCCTGGCGAGCCCGCAGGCTGCCCTCGCCCGGCTGCAGGGCGAACGTCTGTGGCTGTAAAAGAAATCGGGAATTTAGTGGAAGTTTGAGATGAACCAGAGCTCTAACCTAAAATCTAAAATATTTTGGGATCTTCTTTGTAATCATTCCTAATCTCTCTCATCAGAAACTTAAGTATATTAAGCCAATTTAACCTGAAGACATTTATCTTTATAAATAACCAGAAATTTGCTCAAACTGGTATAAAGCTTAACCTCCGGTTAAACTAGTGTTCAACAAATGTTGCCCATATAGAGTTACAATAGTGAATCAATGATTTTTAGGTAAGAAAACAAAGTGTAAGCCTCAAGTTAAGCCACGTTGAGCTTGAGTTTAACAGAAAACACTAACCGGAAGTTAAAATAGTGATTAGGAGCCAATAAAAAATCTAAAAAAAATAGCCTTCCTTAAGCCAACTTCAATCGTTTGACCCCCCCTTTAACTCTATAATCAAGCTTATAAGACAATCTTAAAATCACAACAACATAACCCCGATTCTCACATGGCGCGCTATCACATCGCTGCAGAGAGTGGAGAGTCGCTTGACCACCTGCGGATAGCGGCACTTGAGGCGTCGCAGGCGACTTTTGGGCACAGCCGGATGCGGATGCGGCCACAGATGCTGGGGCAGATCCTCCGTCTCCTCGAGGCTGGCGGGACGCTGGCGGCGCAGCACATGCGGCGAGAGGAGAGCCAGCGAGGGCGACTGGGCGGGACTGGGCGTTACGGAGCCGCCGCCGCCGGCGCCGCGCTGCCAGGGCTCCAAGTGGAAGCGAACGATGCGCATCTATAGGGCTATGGGACCGAGATCCGAGATCCGGATCTGAATCGAGATCGCGAAGAGGTCGTTCTTCGCTCGTCGCTCGTTCGTTCGTGGCCCGTGGCTCGCGTGCAACTGAAAGGAATCGAAGTCTGGCGACGAGGCTGCCACAGTTTCCCCAAACGTTTCTAAAACGGTTTCCAAAGCGGCAGCATCCCAAGCCAAACCGCCAAACACGTTCTATCAAAACGGGGAGAAAAGCCAGGAGTGGGGGCTTGATAGCGCGCCGAACCGGACCGGAGACCTGGTCTCTGGCCTGGTCGGACCAGATGACACTCCTCCTCCTCCACCTCCTGATGGCTACTTAGTGTGGGCCACCAGAACACGCACACTCTCTTGGCGGCCAAAGAAAACAGAAACAGAAAAAGAAACAGAAACAGAAGCGGAGAGAAGGAGAGGAAACCCGATCGCTCGATCGCCATTCAATTAGGCTCTCGAGTGTGGGACTTTCTCCACGACCAAGATCGATTCCAAATCCAAATCCAAGCCCAACCAGTTCAAGTTCAGCCTCGGTTCTGGGCTGGGGTTCGGGTTCGGGTGCGGAGAGTGTCATCCGATACACAGCGCCAAACAAAAGGCGTGAACAATCTGCCGCAGAGCGCCGAGAATGCATTCGATCCGGCGACTTGTCCATTGATATCGATCCGGTGTCTCCGCATCAAAGGCCAGCGACAGGCGACAGCGATGTCGTGGGTCAGGCCTAGCGATGTATGTATATCGAAAGGAAAAGTCCTATATCGATATCATATCGAACATGTCTTTTATATTATATATAAAAATATAGGTATATATACAGGAAACAGTCCTTAAAGATATATCGATATCATATAAAAATTATTCTCTGTATTATATTGAAAATAAGTCAAGCCTAGGGGTGTGCATATTGAGAGGAAGGTGTATCGATTAACATATCGAGCTCAATAGCATATCGAAAATATCGCCCATATATATATATCTGACATGATCATATGTTAAATACATATATGTAGTTAAATGTGTCATTTAATTTGATATAGTATATGGAAATCTCAAAATAGTTATGATCATCTTAATACTCAAAACTATCGAAAAGATACATTTTCGAAAATACTGACTTCGCTTAAATGTTTAAACTCCTTTAAAATTAACTAATAAAATAATACCAATGGCATATCAAATTTCCATTAAAATAAATCAAAGAAATTAATTTCCAGAGGTATAATTTCGCTTCCCCCTTAAGTCTCGCTTGGAAAACAAATATATATAATTAAAATCGGAATTAAAAACGCCATGATACTGGCTTTAATTTATTTTTTAAACCCGTTTAGCGATCAATCAAGCCAGAGGGAAGGAACTTCAGAGATCCCAGAGGCTAAGGATGGAAGGCCTCCCTCCTCTGTAGTGCGGCATTAGCCGATAATTGATCGGGTTGCGCGATTACGCCTTTCAGCGCCACGCGGAGAGGAGGCTGCTCTGGAGGAACACATGTGACTCCAACAGGTTCTTGGACAGCAAACGGGATACGGGTCTGGGGTACCGCTACGACTAACGTTACTCGCCACTGGACACAGCGAAAAAATATACCAACAACAAATAAAATTATTATTAAATATTAAAACAACGAAACGACAAAGCTGATTTCCATTTCTAAAACTCAAACAAATCAAAGTTTTCACTTTGTCACCTTAAGATTGTAAATGAAAACAGAAAGAAGCCCTGGAGAGAAATCGTTCGTGTAAAAATGTTAATTTGCAAATAAAGCCCGTCTGCACCTATAAACGTAGTTCATAATTTATTTTTTAAACTACGCCCGGTTTGTTTTCACCTTAACAAATATTTCCCTATGAAGACGGGAGTTTGGAAACTAAAAAAGAAACAAATAATTTCTTAGTGTAACAAGCTTACAAAGAAATTAAGATCCTCTCTCCAAGACCTGACAAATCCTAAGAGCTTCTGTCTGAGATTACAAGATTTCAGGCTGGATGGGAACTCTTCCAATTCTCGTTGTGTGTAAACAGCCTCATCTCCTCCAGCCCAGCTCTGCCATAATTGCGGAGAGGAAAAAGGAAACGCTGGCCAGGTGCAATTAGCTGAAGTTTGCAGTGTCACGGGGGCCACAGTACAGTACAGAACAGGCAAATATATCTATCTAGCTTGGATACTATTTCGAGGGCCTCTCCACATTCCATAAATTCCACGAGGGCTGCGTAGCTCCCAAATAAATATAAATATATAAACAAAGACGGGCAAACACAGTCTCAGGTCGGGTGAAAATAGTGAAAAGCATTCAGGGGCCTCGGCGAAACCGAAAACAAATTGAAAATTCAAACAGTAAGCTACGAAACGAAACCGAACGGAAAAAAGGTGCGAACTGGCACTGTGTGCACTGCGCGAAAATGTTCTATGGTTAACAGAGAAATAAGAAAAATATAAAACTAATAAACTAAACTATATAAACTAGGAAATTCAGTTAGTACGAGGACTTCTTCAGGTGATTTTAAAGTAAAAACTACTCTTAATTCTACTAATATTATTCTTTAGTTATTTTTATAAACTCTAAGCTTCTTATTATCAACTCTTAATTATTTTTAAAAATATATAAATAGCATATGGAAAGTCGTCTTACCTTGCCTTTGATGAGCGCCTGGACAACAATCACCTGGGCAGCGCGGTGCACCTCCTGGATCTCGCCGGGTATGGGATGGCCCATGCCCGGATCGAACCAGACCAGATCACCTTCGGCCCAGTCCATGGCTCCGCTGTGCTGCTGGCTCTCTCCTCCCTCTCCTCTCTCTCTCTCTCTCCGGCGGCTGCTGTCCTGCCTTCGGTTGGGCCAAAGGGATGTGTGTTTCGTGTCGCCTAGAGGCGAACTCTGGCTGGAATGGAGTCGCTCTGAGGGGAGGACTGCTGGGCTATGGATATGGTTTGGTTTTTGGTTCGGGGCGTGGTGCTCTTCAAACCGGTTGATTCATTGCTGCAAACATAAAAATGGTATTTGTTAAGTACATTTCAATTTTCTCAAGGCGAAGCTTAAATAAAAACAAAAATGGTGAAAAATCCACACAATTATTGCGCCTTTCTATAAAAATAATAATAAAAAATACCTCACTCTTTTCGAGCATTAAAAAATTGTTGCCTTATCACCTGGCTGGCAATTGTGATTGGCTTTGGGATCGTTTGGAGTCGGAGTCGGATTCGGAGTCAATGACGCGAAGGCCGCTCTATGAATGAAAGTACAGATTTTTCCGTTTCTTCGCCTATTTATTTGTTTTTTTTTTTGTGTCTCTGTGGAAATGTTTGCCAACCGAGACCGAGGTGCAATGAAATGCAACGGCAGAGACACAAGCAAAAAGCACAACAAGATTAAAAAACAAAAACTGAAACTAAAACTAAAACGTGAAGCGGCAACAATGACAGCCATCGTTCGCAGAGTTGCTGAAGAAGAAGATCCGCGGGAACCGAACTGATTAAATAAGACAGCTCGGAGCTACACGATTGACTTTAAAATGCCATAAGGTGAGGGGATATACTATTACATTTTTGTATATATTTTTAAAAGCCTTCATTTCTACAGAAATGAAAAATAAATATAGTAACTGGTAGGGTTCTCAAAGTTGCTGAACAAATAAGTAACTCATCAAAATGGATGTTATGAGAGCACAAAAGTTGCTTGGCAACATGCCCCAGGTTATATTTCAGTTTTTTTTACAATACATAATGCTGGAGCTCAGTTCTTGATTTTACATGGGAAAACATTTTTCGAAGTAAATTTGGAGATATTTTTATACCCTTGCAGGGTTCTTTAAATTTATTCAGAAGTTTGCAACGCATTGGAGTCATTTTCGACCCTATAAATTTAATTTGCCCAAAATGATGGAGGGTACATATTTAGATTTTAATACTCCTTTCGAGGTTTTATAATATCAATCAGAAGCACCGAACAATGTGAAGGAGTCATTTCCGACCCTACAAATCATATATGTTCTTGATAAGCATCAATAGTCGATTCGATCTGTCAGGTTTATAAAAGTAAATAATTTTTCCAACCTACAGAAAAACATTTATAAATATTTTTAAGCAAAATTTCTAATTATTAATAACTATATGAAATATATAGCATTTTGTTCCTGAATTTATGAAGAAGAAATCTTTGCCTTGGACGCCAACTATTCCTAAAAACATCTTTCTTACAGCACAAAAATATACATATATCAAAATGAAAGACAAAACCCATCCGGAATAAAAGTTTCCTATATATATTCAAATCTAATTAATATGTTAGAATGCCACGAAAATATGATTGGCCCAAAAAGCACAAACGGCGAAAAGGAGTCCAAAAATTCAAGTTCATTAAGAAATTTCCAAAAAAGCAACA
>JAEIHY010018301.1:0-33407 GCA_018904565.1 Drosophila tsacasi | reverse complement strand
TTTTCATTTTCGCTGCTTACTGTAAAGCTGCGGGGAATCCATTAAGTAAGAACACGGACACTGGCTGGCACTGGCGATTAATTAAATGGCCAGCGGAGTTCTCGTTTTGCTTTAGCAGGTATTGCGGACAGGTTGAAGAGGTGGAGGCAGTGGAGATAGGGTGGAGACACGTATAACGAGAAGGGAAGGCGCGCGATTGCAGTCGCCGTTTGGCGTAATCATCAACATCAATTCAATTAAAGCCCCATGTGAGCACGCGCGTATGTGTGTCTGCGAGTGAAAGATAATAAAATTGAAAGGCAAAACGCATAGGGCAATAATAAGTGCGAATAAGTGTGCAAAACGAGCGACAAAAAAAAAGAGGCGAGACAGACGGCGAGCGAGAGCGGAATGTTTGTTTCGCCTTCTTCCTTGTCCACCGAATGTTTGACGCCGCCACGTTTTGTTCGCCTTTGTGCTCTGTGTGTTTGCTGTTTGTGCTTTTCGCTTTTGCTTTTTGCTCTGCTTTTGTTTTTGCTTCCTCTTTGTTTGCCGCTGCTCTCGTTGCGACACGTGTAGGCGTCTCGCTCTCGCACTGAAACGTGCCAA
This sequence comes from Drosophila tsacasi, assembly GCA_018904565.1. Classification (NCBI taxonomy): domain Eukaryota; kingdom Metazoa; phylum Arthropoda; class Insecta; order Diptera; family Drosophilidae; genus Drosophila; species Drosophila tsacasi. Next base: position 32,819 of record JAEIHY010018301.1, on the reverse strand, counting down.
ACTGGTTTGCCACACACACACACACAGGTACAGCACAGCGCTGAGGCAACTACATAGTGCCAGCTCGCTCGCACTTGCTGCGGCCAATGCTGTATGTACAACTAGTATCTTAACCTTGAACTTGAAACACACAGACTCACGCACACAGCCAGACAAATGGACAGTGAGAGCGACACACTGAACGAACGTCAAGCACGCGATTCTGACGCTGCTGCCGCCGTCAACGTCGGCTGCGCTTCGTAGCGCTTTAGCGCTGTCGCTCTCTCTCACTCTCTCTTCCATCCCATTCTAGTTGCGCGCTCTCTGCTTTGGCTGACCATTTTGAACTGCAGCTTACGCGATGCATACGTAATATGGCGAACACCTGGGTCGAGTTGTCATCTTCCTCCAACCTTATTTGGGCAGTGTACCCCTCACTTGTCCCCCATTCTACTGTGCCTCCTTGCGTTGCCACCCCTTTATCCCGTTGCCAATTCACCGCATCGACCAACATCCGAAATCCAATCGACACAACACACAAACACATTCGCACACTCCTGCAAATGACGCCACTTGGTAATTAAAACAACTACACTGAGAGTAATTTCTGATGCTATTTAAATTAATTTGTTATTTTACATCTTTTAAAATTAAAAAAAAAAATGTGTTTAATTTATGAAATTATGGAAATTAATGCATAAGGAGGATTCTCCAATCAAATAAGGTAAGAAACATATATTTTTGATTAGCGTCTCTAGCCGAGTTTATTAGGCAATGTCTAGTATGTTCGTCCTTTAAAGATCCCACAAACTGTATTAGGCCCCATTTACACTAGGCTGCGTTATGGCGTTATTGCGATTCCGTCGATATCGATAGGTAACGCACGATAGTGTAAATAGACCCTTACTTAGAACTATAAAATGCTGTGGAAAAATGCCTATAAGGGGTAGCACCCAGATAACGTTTAACGTTTTAACGTATTTAATTTCAAAAATAATTTCGTTTTAGTATACTATAACATTTTATGACGCATTAGAGATAAGGTTCTAAGAATAGAGGTTTGAATTTAACTGGAAAAGCCAGATAAATCTTATTTTGTAGTATTCAATAATGCAATTAACAATACTTATAGATTTTGCATTTATGATCTTTATTATATTTAAGCAGGCTCGTGCCACGGGGGGTTTTGGGTGGGAGGTATGTCCTACTAGGAAGCCTATATGTAGAAAAAACTGTTTCAGGCTAGAATTCTGAAGTATTGATGTACTTTAATCCTATAACCATAACAGATATTTGATTTATTCTCTGTGTAGCCGTGAAGATGACTTTTCCTGCCCAACCTCAACCTCAACCCGCCGCAATCCCCAGAACCGCCGCCCATTCCTCGCTTCCGTAATGAGTGTGGGTTGTGTGCGGAGATGGGGCGGGTTCCCGGGTGTTACGTAAACGAATTTCGAAATCCCATCTATTCGCACACATGCAGATGCACACTCACATTCTCACTCGCACTCGCACTCTCACTCGCACACGGGCATCGCATCGATGAACCCGTATCTTTGTACAAACAAAAACGACACGCAAAGCTAAAGCCCGAGTCAAGTTCAGATACAAAAATATCGCAATTGTTGTAGAAATAGTAAGTAGCAGTTGTTACTGGTGGTTTTCCACCGGGAAATCGCACTTGGATCTTGATTGACTGCATCACATGGCAAAAGCTATACCCGAGGCCTGCTGCCGCTGTTGCTGCAGTTTACAATTTCACAGAATTGTTTACCGCACTCGCCCGATCGTGTGTCTGTCCCCCCACATGATCTGACTCACAAACAAATGGCTGAAGTGAAGTACAACATATATGCACTATTTGCAAATTTCAAAGCGTTGATCTGCCGCCAACACGTGACGCAATCGGCAAATCAACTGGCGACTGCTCATAAAACTACTACCATTATTGAGTTAAGTTAATGCTCGGAAGTTCTGTGAACGATTTGTCATTGAATAAACAATTATTTTATAGCCCATTCGACCGAAGAGCATGTTACGAGATTAATAAAGAGTTCGATTGTTAGTTCAAATAGGTGTTTACTTCAATTGATTCAATCATTTAATTATTAAATCAAATGCCAATATAATCGGTTTCATACTTATTCTATTTTATTTGAATTTCTATAATACAATTTTTATTTAAGCTAACCATTTTAAGACTCACAAAACCCTATAGTTTGCTAATGGGTTGTCAAATATTGGAAAATACACCCGGAAACTAGTTTTATTTTCTACCTGAAAAATCAAATTTAATATTATCGAAAATTAATAGCAGCAACTTTTTAAAGAATTTTAGAAAATGAGTACCCTTAAAAACATATTTCTGCCAGATGTTGGCATATTATATTCAAGAGGTTTAACTAAAATAAAGCTTTTCCTACGAAATTTTTGTAATCTTTTTACAAATATGTAGTTTTTTACTTCATTTTTGATTGTAATGTCTGAACATACCATATTTCAGCACTCTAGCTACAAAATAAAGGGTATTTGTTTTAATGTTAAAGTTATCAGATGACAAAAAAAAATGTAAATCGTTCAAAATATTATACTTTTGGGATTTCCTATGATTGAAAAATGTTTCAGAATTTGAGGTATATACAGTGGCTCACAGCTTATTTCAACCAAACCCAATTTTAAAATTTAAAACATTATAAAATGTGAACCAAAGGGATTATCAAACAAAATTTAAACGCACGACACTTCGATAATGTTCTAAAATATTATTTCTTTAATTAAAAATTTATAACGAACAAAAAAGGAAGCTAACTTGGGCAAGCCGAAGTTTAAATACCTTTGCAGTAAGTGTTTAATATTTAGTATATTTAAGGGTTGCGGTTCTTTTCGATTCCGCGTGTTCTTAGAAAATGCAAGGGTATAAAAATGTATGTAAATAAATGATTACAGCGATTTCAAGATTTCTGACTTTTCCCGACTTCTCTGTTCTTTTGATTTTCAATAATATTGTGAATCCCGATCTTTTCAAAGTAATATTTAATTGTAAATTGTTCTCTTTTGAATTTTTTAGAAAACAGAATAAACATCATCATTGGCACTCTCCATTAGCGACAATTGCGAGCCGAATTGGTTTGTAATTGTTGGCGATGAAGTCATAAACAAAAGTTGGGCAAAATTGCAAACAAAAATGGCAAAAATAGCAACACAAACACAGAAGTGGAGAGCCATCTTTCGTTCCGGGGAACTCATAATAATTCCCTTTTTGCCGGATTCCCAAAGTTACGTTCTTATTTTCCTTTTTTTTTCCACCTTGTGTATGAACGGAACTGTTTAGAGGCGCTTTTTTCGCATTTGTTTTGTTTAATTTTACGAAGATAAGTGAGTGTGTGTGTGTTTTTTTTTCGCTTTTGCTGGCTTAATTCGTGTGTTGTTTATGTTATAAATACATTTTTATATTTCTGCAAATTCCGGGCAAGAAAAACAAATTAATTTCAAGAGAGAGAGAGAGAAATGGAGAGAGACAGCCAGCGTATGTTTCCAAAACTTTGCTTTTAGCAATTGTTGACTGTATTTTCCGCAATCACAACAACGTCGAGCTCGGGCGGGGGTGGCTAAAGGCGAGGGGGGAGTGCCTTTGATGACGCCGTCGAAAAAATGTTAACTACGACGCAATTCGGTTTACTCACACATTCTTCACTTTCCTGCTGCTGCTTTCAACTTTCGGCTTGTCTGCCACATTTTCGTTTTTTTTTTCTCGGTTATTTTCATATGCACTTTGGTTTGGCTTTTGCGGGGTTGCTACATCATCACACTTAACCCTTCGGCAACCTTAACCCTTAGCCCTAGCGGGAATGCACACATATTGGTATTATTATTTATTTATTTATGCGATTTTTAGGTAAACTTTTGTAAGCGAATGCGATCGGTTGAAGGTGCGCTGTTCAATGTCGCCTTTTTACGATTTTTTCGCTTTTTCGTCCGCATGGAAAGTTCTCGCCTCTGCCGCTGCTTCTGCCAGCGGCAACGCCAGCAGAGTTTCTATCTTCTAGCGAGCGCGCTCTCTCTCTTAAGCTATCCCTCTCGCTCTCGCCTTCGTCAAGTTTTTCAATTCTTCCTGTTCCTGTTTCTTGGGCCTGCTTTTGGGCCAGTCTTCCCACTGTTGCCCTACTGCCCCACACACCTCTTGAAATCCAACAACAGAGAGAGAGAGGGACAGAAAGAGAGAGACGCTCTCTACAATGGCCTTCAAACTCACTCGCTCTGCTCTGCTATCTCTCAGTCAGTCCTCTCTCCCGCTCGCTCTCAATTTATCGATGGCCATCTCGCTCTGCTGTTGCTTCCTCTACCATTCTTTCATTCATCATTCTATTCTCGTGCCTGCACTCTTTTCTTAACGAAAACGAACTCTACACCTCTCTCCACATTTTCCCCCTTGGCCAAGCACATCCCTGAAGCGTGTCTGTATCTGCGCACTTTTACTGTGCTGTGAACTCACTTTTGCTTTTCGCGGATTCCTGTTTATTTTGCGACGCTTTTTCTAGTCGAAGCAAAACAAAAAACTCTGAAAAACAATTTGCGAACAAAGGGTTCAGGGTTTGGCGGGGGGTTACAGATCCCCATCCCTTGATCCCGCTCAAAAAGCTTTCGCGTGTGAGACGAGGGCAAGAGCTTTGAAAGCTTGTGCAAACTAATCTAAGAAAATCACTCCAAGGAAAATGTAAGGATTTTTTATTAATTTCAAAATGGAGCTGGGGGAACTAATAAAAAAGGGAAAATAGTCTTTTTTGTTTTTAGCAAATTTAATAAATTTGTTTTTTGCTTAAATAATATTCAGTAAATAATATACAATTTTTTATTTTTATAAGTCTTTTAAAAACACCAATTTTAAGAATGACTTTAAGTTCCTATAATCCTCTCTATATCAAGATTTTATTTTATTTTTGAAATTATAAATTAATAATAATTGAAATTATCGTTAACAAGAAAGGAATCTAACTTCGGCACACCGAATTTTGTATACCCTTGCATTATTATTGGATCATTATAATTTAATCAAATTCCGTTTCTATGGCAGCTGTATGATTTAGCAGTCCGATCTTGAAAAAATTAAAACCGAAATTCTACAATAATTCAAAATGGCAGCTTTTCCAAAACCTTTTCCCCACTTTGTGATGATTTAAAACATATAAATTTTGTATAACTTATATTTTTATATATGTACATAGCTGGCAAAATCAATAAAGTGATCGGAAAACGTATTTTCTGATTGTTTTTGCACAATATAACTTACCCTTGCTCAAATCAGCTGATTTTGGACTCCTCTTCATTTAAATTCAATGATGCCATTTAGTTTTGGTTTTTTTATTTTGAAATTTTCACTGTTTGGTTTTGTTTTTGTCATATTTTCAGCGTTGTTTCTTTATGTAAGCGGGAACTCACTTGTTTTCGGGGGGCACGTATTCAAAATAGTTGTGAAATTTTAATTTGCATTCCCAATCCATTGCTCCCCTTTGCTCTCTCTTCCGTTCTTCATTTTCACACACAATAGAATTCACATTAAAAGACGTAGATTTTGCATTTTAATTAATTTTAGTATATGTATGTATAATTTCCATTTGTTTCAGCTGTTTTCCTCATTTTTTATAATTTAATTTGACAAGCACTTCTCGTTGAATTGAACACAATAAAATTGCAATTATTTTGCATTGTTATTGGATTTCTGGTTTGAAATTCGACAAACTCAATTTGTCGTGTTGATGTCATTTGCGTGTCTGAATTGTTAACGAATAATAGAGTATATAGTTTGCTGATTCTTTTCTGTACTTTTTTGTGTTTAGAATTCTTCTGGTGGGTTGGTTGCTCTGAGGTTCAAGACTTTTGAGGCTGGGATGTTGTTGGCAGCTCGCCTGTCGCACTTTCAATGCCAACGCGCAGCCCAGCTGAAAATGGCAGAGCCGCCGTCGCTGTCGTTGCCTTCGTGAAAAGCCGAAGGCTTCCGAAGAGAGTGCAAAATGGCCCACACTTGTTCGGGCGAAGATTCTGTGTGTGCGTGCGTGTGTCTGTGTGCGTGCGTTGCAAGGAGCTGCTAAGCTGAAAAGGGTAAAGCCAACGGGAGGTAGTAGAACAACAAAAGCACAGACAAGCTCCGCTCAAGTTCAAGGATGTTATGTAATGCAGCCAAGAGAGAGAGCGCGCCAAGTGAAGTACTATATGTAGGTGAGCGCCCGAGCAGCGATTGCAGTACCAGCAGTTAGCAGCCGCCCTCCCTTTCCCTCTCGCAGTAACACACAAATACATACATGCATGGAAAGCTACTCCTCTTCTGATCCCCTTTCGCTTTCTCGCTCTTCCCAGTTAACGCTGTCCCACTCTGGCGTATTCTCTCTCTCTCTCTCTTTCTCGCTCACATGTACTTGCAGTTTAAGTTGTGCAGTCTGCCCTGACGCGCCGCTTTTACTGCCCTCTGTTGTCCGCTCCGTGCACTAGTACAGTGGTCACTCCGTAAGGAGAGTCACGAATAGAACCTAGTAAAAAATATTTTAAAGGTGATATTGAATTTAAAAGTAGAAAGTCTCTAACTTGTATTTATTTATATTTTATTTAAATAACTTATTTAATAAGAAAGATAAAAATCACACAATGTAAAATCACATTTAAAATTAGTTTAGAAAAAAAGTTATATTAATTAATTAGATAATAATAGATAATAGCCACAATATAGGCGAAGTAAAACGAACATTTACATTGTTGACAAGGTCATGCAGAGAAATAGGTTGTAAAAAATGAATTTTGACTTTTGACTGACTTCTAACAGCAACACATTTTAAATTAAAATGTTCCCCGTTCCCTTTACTTCCTGCTTCACTCTTGCAAGAGTGCCCACTGTATGTGCATTGGGCCCGCTGTGTATCTATATCTGCTGGGTCTCTGGGCTTTCGGGTTCGGGTTCCCGGACTGGAACTGGAACTGGGCCCGGGCAGCAGCGAATTGTATATAATTAGCGCACTTATTGACTAACTGCCGCTTGCAACACAGAACAGGCGGCCCAGCGGCGAACGGGGCAGAATACAATAATTACTTGGCTTACTGGCCCCGGGACCCGCTAAGTATACGGAAATCGGTTCCCCGTATTGGCCATATAAGCGGGGGTGGAAAATGCTAATACCCATGCATCATACTACTGTACTATATGGCACATTGTGTGCACTGTCATGCGATTTTTCGATTGACAAATGTGCGTGTGCTGCAATTCTGCGCCGGCTAAGCCATCCTGCCATCTCTTTCGGGCCGTTCGCCTGCTCTCTCTGGCTCATCCGTTCCGAGTGCTCCTCTCTTTATGGGGGGCACAAACATAGCAGGCTTTTCGATTTTAATTTCCTAATTGAATTTGTTTGGGGCCCAGCAGCAGGCACAAGTGTGTGCGAGAGAGCGCTAGCCGCCATGTTTGTTTAATTGTTTAATTAAATTAAATGCTTTGAGTGCAGCGCTTGCACTCTTGGTATACACTATTTTCAGGTAAATATGTGTGTACTCTCACTAAGAATGTCTGTATCTACATATATCTTCTTGTCGGCTATATGCAACAGATGTTATTGCATGTCGAGATGGGGACTTTCATAACTTACCAATTTGCCTTCGTGCGCCGATTTCTTATGTCATGCGCTCTAGAGATACAGATACAGATACAGATACAGATATGTACACTGGCACTCGCACTCGAACTCGGCTGCAGATACACACGTGGATGCACTGGCACACAACGAAGCCTGGTCATATGTATGTATATATGTACATATGTATATTTACCTATAGGTACATCTTACATAGATATGTACATATGTATATTGTATATACACACATCCCGAGCTTGCACCTCCACAGTGACAGCCAGCTGCATGACAACACTCTCTCCAGTGGGTGGCTGCTTTCCGCCCATTGGCACAGTGATGAAAATGGGGAAAATTGCATTACGACCAAAGAGTGAATTGAGTTACACAGAAAGGGGGAAAGGGTTATAAATAACATTAAAGCCGAAGCTCTTATCTTCTTAAAAGACTGACCTTCTGTGTGGGATCTTCATTAGAAACTTAACTTATAAATTTAAAATTCTATTTAACTAATTTAAATTAAATTTTAAAAATTCAAGTTAATAATAAAATTATTACAGTTTAAGTTTATGAAAATAAAGAATGTCCAATAAATTTAAATCAAGTCAAATAAAACCTCTTGCAAAGTATTTAAATTTTAAATATTCAAATTTTCAGTAAGATTTGCTAATACATATAAGTAAGTTGTGTGTTACTCTCTTATTTCGAGAACAATTTCACAATTATACCTAGTTGTAATTTATTTTTGTAAATATTAAATTTGTCACGAGATTTTTCCATAGTACCAATTTCATTTAAATAAAATAGCAATACCAATGCCCTAAAACATCCTTAAACGTAGTAATTATCTATACATATACTATGCAACTTTGTTAACTGGGTTTATAAATTAATTAAAAGATAGAACAAGAAACAGAATAAGGATAAGAATAAGGTGCTGATAAAACTATCCCAAAATCGAGCTCATTGACGTTCGAAATTGGATGCTATGAAGCCATAAATCCGATTAATGCACTTTATGTGTATCTCCGAACTTATGCCCCCCTTCGAGTATATAAGAACATACATATGTACATATATATAAATATATATTTACTCAAAATACTGCCTGAAAGTCCGAGCTCAAAGTGCATCTATTATAAAATGTGTATACATACTTTTTGGAGAAACAGTGGGCGGGCGACACAGATAGGGAGCTCTCAGAGGGAGTAGAATGAGGGCATACTTTTGGCTAGCACTGTGTAGGTAGCCGAAACGGATGATTTCGCTGCTGCAACAAAGAGAGAGCCCTTACCCTTTCCCTTCGTTGCCCTGCATCAGCGCATGTGTACAGTAGGTGACCTTGACAGTGAACTTGAAATACATGCCACAAGGATTCACTGTGTCGCTCTGTGTGTATGAGTGTGCTCTAGAGAGAGCGAGTACAGTGAGAACCAGCTTTCGGCGAGCTTTCGCTTGGGAAGTGCAGCTGTGAGGGTGGCAAATGAATATGTATGTATGTATGTGTGTATGTGCTTATATATCGGTGTATGTATGTATGTAGTCCATATGAATCATCGCCGAATGCGACGTGTTGTCTGCAGTCGACGTTTAGTGAAATATGTGCCAGAAATTTCGCTTTCATGTTTCGCCTTCATTGCAGGGGTAAAAGAGAGCAAGCAGAGCGGGAGAGAGCAAGTGAAACAGAGAGAAAGAGAGAGAGAAGAGCGCTTTATGCAACGGTAAAGCTAATGGCAAACATATGTTGGCAAGTGCCAAATGATTCACATTCCGATTTCGATTTCAATTTCGTTTGCCATTCCCCCTTGCCACTTTGATATTGTGCATTCAACTTTGACATTTATCTTGGGTAAACAGGGTTGATTTTTTGCATGTCTCTGCTTGTTTCGATCCGTCATAAACTTCCCCTGAATGTCAACTGCAAATTAAGACGAAATTGCATGCTTTTATGGCTTTGAACTCTGTTTTGGCCAGAAGGCAACATGGCGTATACGCAATATTCGTATATCTTATCAAAGTGCAGTGTCTGCCATAAAAGTTTTGAAGGTTAAAACAAAAACTTAAATTTTTTAGCTTAGTTTCTTTATTTATTTAGTTAAACATAAAATATATGTTCTTAGTTTTTCCACAATTATAGATGACAAACATTAATTCCCATGTTTGCACTTTTCCCAAAGTCAATTAATCAAAGCCCATTTCTATCATGCAAAATGCTATTTTCAAAACCAATTAACACGGGCACACACCCACAACCGTCGACATACACACACCTTTAACCTAAATAAACACAGGGGGGAAAAGCTGTTGGAAACTGTTTTCAGCTTGCTAAAATTATAGAAGAGGAAATACGAGAAAAAAAGGGTGAAACTGAAAATTGTATCTGTGCGATAAAGAATACGTCGACAAGCCGAGATAGAAAGATGCACACGTAGGCAGAAAACATGCGATACAAGTTGTGACTAAGCACAGAGGGAAAAATTAATAGACACGTTAGATAATAATATTGAACTCAGTTGCAAATTTTATAAAAAAAAATATATAAAAAAAAAAAATAAAATAATAAAATAATCATTTTTTGTTAAAATTAATTTTACTAGAATTCCCAACCAGGACTAGTAATTACTCAAAATATCAAAAATGATCATACAGAAGAGGAATTCTTAATTTATTGGTCTATATTCTCTTTGCATAATTTAAAGCTATTACTAATTTATTTTATATAAGATTTACTTAGTTCTCGCATTTTCCTCCTATTTCCTGCATATATTTTCTTAATTATTTTAAACCTTAAATCATTTCTCCGTATGTAGATGCAAAGGGAAATGTATCTGTATCTGCATATTTCATCAGGTGGATTAATCTGAAGGCTAGAGCTGCCAAGAATTCGAAATTGCAATCGAAAATTCAATTATTTTTGGTACTTTTCCATATCTGCCAAAACTGCAAAGTGCAGATAGTGCCGAGGGCAATGAAGGGAGGCGTTGAGAGCGGCGTTGAGAGCGCAAAAAGAGAGCGGGAGGTAGTGATGTTGGTGCATGTGTATGCGCTAACCTTGGGATTGCTTTGAAATTTTAGTTGGGACAAAGGGTGTGCGTCACTCAGAGAGAGTGCCGGGCCAGAGGGAGAATGGCGCGAGCGCAAGAGCGGAGAATGGGAAATGCAGTTGCAGCCTGCTCGCTTCTGTGTGTGTATGTGTGTGTGTGCTTTCAAACTTTTCGCTTTGGCACATTTCTTTGCGACCTGTAGCCATCCCGCTCTCTCGTTCGCATACACTCGCTGTCTCTGTTAGCATCTTGTTTTTGTTGTTTGCCTTTCGCTTGGTTGTTGCCTTTTCCCTTTTTGTTTTCTTTTCGAGCGCAAATGCAATTCACGTTCAAGGCCATTCTATATACTTGCGAAATAGATGTGTTTGTGTGTGTGCTTGCAATCGTCAGATGTCAACTATATATATTTTTTTTAGTACAGCTACACGGACACTGATGCAAAGATACAGCTCCTTGCATGTATGCATTGTGTATGTATACACACAATCAATAAATTGCAACTTCTCAGCTTTATCTCTCTTCCGTTTCATTACCTCCTCCTCTTTTCGTTATTAGTTTCCTCCTTGTCTTTGACTTTGCTTATCATTGCTTCTCCCTCCACGTTTCGTGTTTGCCAAACATTATAGAAACCAAAGAGATGCGAAATAGCAAAGGAAGGGGAAAGCGGGAAAAAATACACTAAAGAGCATTTCCTTTCTAAATAAAAATAAAAACACGAATTCCCGCAAATTTCACAATCTTGCAAGTATTTTTAAAATTCTTTGCAACATTTGCTTTGTGTATTCTAATAAAATTAATAATACCATATAATAGGAGCTTTCTGTATTATTTAAATTTGAATACTTTTTATAGAAATGTCGAGGGCAAGGTTCTCATCTCGCTATATCGATCATACTTTTCTGATTTCAGAATCATATAAACTCGTAACGAGAATTTTTTATATACTATGAAATTATTAAATTTTAATATCTTTTTACTTATGAAATATGTTAAGAACAGTGTATTATTTCAGAGAAATTGTCACACTTCCTTATATCGTATTTATAATAAATGGAAATATTAGCTCTTGCAGGTTAAAACAATTTAAATAGGTTTATAGCGTTTCAAAAACTTTTTCTTCGACCTCATAAAATGTAAATATGTACATATATCATACTTTTCTTATAAGCATTACCAGCCTAGTCGATTTAGCCATATTTTCCTCTTATTATACATTTATCCTTTCAGTTTTAGATCAGAATAATATTAAAAATCTTACGGATTGTTTTATAAAAATGAAATAAGTGGGATCGGAGATAATATATATGTAAATGTATTGTTTCACTTCATTATTTTCCAATAAATGATAATAAAAGAATCTCATCGCTTTTAAGGCGGATTAATCCTTAAACTTGATATCCACTCTTAATATTTTTTTTATTTTTGCATTAAATTTTAAAATAAAAGCATTTCGAAATCATAAATTCCAACAAACGCAAATTACAAATTCTTGTATTACTTATAAATACTATTTATATAGTGTTCCCTCGCCATCAAATAAAGTTCTTCAATGCCATTGAGTTTCTTAATTACCTTTACAAGTATCTTATCATTGAACATTGCAAAAATCGTATCTAATCGAAAACACTGATAGAACGTTAGAGAGCCTCTGAATGTTGCCCCTGAAATTGCAATCTAATGATTTAAATGGATAATTTTCCAACCCACTGCATCATTTATTGCATCCAAGAGGGGCAAGATGAGCAGTAGTGTGCTTCACCCCCTTTGAGTGGACCCCGATTGCATTATATAAACTGCTGTCAATCAACAGCAATGAGAATGCCATGCAATCAAGCGTAAACTATGGAGAATTACCAATTAAGGATGATATTATAATGTGTGGGTTAACTGGAAAAGTTCTTATCATAGAACGGACCTCGCGACTGACATTTAATGGGGGGAAACCCAGCTGAAAAATTGTTAAAAATATCCACGACAGTTCAGTATGTATTTGTCTTATATAAAAATAAGAAACAAATTATGCTTTTTATATATAATAGATGATTTTTTTTTGTATTGTATCCCGAACTTGGTGTATCTTTAAGATAAATTCATGTTCATAGGGAAGATATTCTTTGTATTTTTATATGAAAACCACTTACAATATTAAATAACAATAAAGTTCGTACTCTTTGGACGACAAAGTTTTGCGTATATTTACGAAAGGCAATACAGTTATTTATTTATTTAAAAGTATATAGTATCTGTATCTCAGCAAAAAGAGTATACACAATTCGCACATTACTAATAAATGGGGAAATTTATTTTTCCCAATACTGAGAGGGCAGATGCGGTAATCATTACAAGCTATAAAAAGCTGACTAATATTATTGCTTGGCTTCGAAACCAAATAAAACAGACTGCTTTAATACAAAGGGGGTCATATCTATTATTCAATTAATCAGTTAATAATATAAACAAATTTAAAACCTAAATTTTTCATATTTTCTTGAAATGCATTACAATTCTAAAGAATTTACAACCCCTCTTACTTGATACGCCCTTGTCCCCGGAATGTTTGATAGAAGGCGTGCATAGAACTCTCCCGTTGTGTGTAAAATATTGCGTTGCATTTTATTTCGAGCGTTAATTTTAATGGAATAGCTACGAAATAAGCGGAATTTTATTGCAAATAATTTCGTAATTCGCATTTGGCGCGACCAATTAAAAGTTTAATTGGGCTAAGTTTTGTTTGACGTTGCAAAAAGGCCACTGTGATTCCGGAATCCGGATTCCTTGCCATATGGTAAGCTATCGGGGAAAATGTTTAAAGCAGGCTCTTTTCCGGATAGAATTTTCTATTTAAGGGGCAAGGTCAAGGCCACACACTCCCGCTCTCAGTCTCTCTCTCTTGTTTTCTGCGTCTGAAAATCTGGGTGGAGTTTTCCATGCGTGGGCGTGGACACGAACATGAACGTGGGCGGATGCAGCTGCTGGCTCCGCATCCTGCACAGGCATTGCCGTTTCCCGGGCCAAGTGACCTATATGCGTCACGTCAAAGCCACCATTCTCGGCCATGTTCTCCGTTTCCTGTCCTCGGAGCTCGGAGCTTGGCCTTTGGTCCACGTCCACGTTCCACGACCCTCGATGGGTGCTGTTACTTGACGTCGTCCACTCGCCACTAATTGTATCCTGCGGCGCTTGTCGGATGCATGCGAAATGCTATTTGCACTGCATATGAATCTGTCAGTGGACGCGGAGGGTCCTCTAATCCTTGACGCAAGCCGCAACAGATTCGACCAGCTGCTGTCATATTGTATGCAATTTTAATAGTTATCCATATGCCATTCTAGGTTAGACAGGGATTTATGTTTCTTTTTTTTGAACTGAGTGATTTTTTGATGTTAAGAACTTGCTATGATAAGAATTGCTACGATAAAAATTAGAGTTTTATAAATAAATAGTGTTTTAAGATGACATCGTAAAAAAAAAAAAAAAAAAAAAAAAATATGAGTTACGCTGGGTGCTTACATTAAAGATTTTATTGAATAAAAGTTTTAAGCAACTTCTTGGTTTTAATTAGCTTAGAAAAACCTTATGTAATTTAATTTGTTATTTTTTTCATAAAGTTTCAATGTTTTACTGTCAGTGAATTTAGCATACAAAATGTTACCTATACGTTATTTATTTCTTTAAATAACAAATACAATTTCTTGTTGCATTGAGTTAAGACTGACGGCTTTAAAATATCTTGGGTGATATTTAGGTCTTTTAACCTGATACAACGGTGTCTAAAATTATGTATTGCAATTTTTGAAGTATCAATTGTAGGGAAAATTTGATTTGTTTTCAATGTTGCCTAATTTTTGAAGCCTTGTTTGTTTTTCATTGGATAACTTTGTTAATTTTTAAGATATTCTCATGAGACGGGTTTTTTAAACAATCTGAAGTGTATACCAAATATTAAAAATTTTATTTATTATTATTATTTTTGCTAAAGGTATATATTTATTTTTTAAGTATGGTTATGATTTTAACCCCTAGGAAACTAAGGGAAGGTCTCAAATACCAGTGAAACTAGTTTATGAGCCATTTATTATAAACTAAAGTATAAAAGTTCAATCTTAAATTAGAAAAATATATTTAATAGATTTTCTTTATTTTATGAACCGTTGTTAAGTATTTAATTTTCACCAGCAGATGTCGCTACCCAAAAAAAGCTTTCCGCTTAAGCTCACTCAATAAACGAACCTTTGCGAGCCTACAAGGGTGAATTTGGAGCTTTTCTTGCCACCCTGGGCACGAATACAAAACCCTGACACATCAGACTCACATATGTGGACTCCACTGTAGTCTCTTAGGCCTCAAGAATGCGTAGTTAGGAAAGGAAGAAAGCCATCTGCCCACACACCCCCACTAAGATTACGCATACGCACTGTGGGCAGCCAGTAGACAAGGCCGAGCACAGCTTGATTGAAAAATTGCAATTGAAATTGCTCGGCGGCCACTTCCGCAGGCAAATGACAGTTGTGAAGACCGTTGGTAAAACAAATATAGAAGAAGACAGATGAATTGTCCAGACGATATCCTGGCCGAGTGCCTTTGTCAGTTGGCAGAAGTGGGATTCAAATTGAAATTGTGACAGTTTTGGCGGGGGAAAACTGACCACATGTCAATGCAAAAGCATTGGGCAGCAACTTCAAAGCGACGAAGTGACGGACAGCGGACGGGGCAACTGACTGGGCGGAACGGTAGGGGGGCGTCTAAATGCAGGTTAATGGCAGGTAATTGAGGCAACAATTTCGCATTCGCATAACTGGCAAATGAACGAACCGAGTTCTTGCTCCGATATAATTGAGCGAGAATTCATAAGCGAAATAGTTCTCTCCCAAGCGGAGGGGTGGAAATTGGAAAGCCGCATTTGAATGCCAAATGACAATTAGTATTGGGCCAGGGCCAAAACGGGGCGGCTTTAAGCCAAACTCACAAATCAATTCTGCTGGGCGCAGCACACCACGAACAGACAGCAACGGTTGTTCATGTGACAAATAGTTAATGAACAAAGTTGAGGACATTTGTGACCCCTCAAAACAGCATTTGAACCCGGAATTTGCAATATGAGGCACTGACAGAAATTTTTGGGGGGAGAATTATTTCTCTAACAGAAAAATACAAATTAATTATCTATTAAAAAATCTTAAGCCTTTCAACACATTAAATTCAAAATAACACATTTCAAAACTTAAAAAAACCTGTCCAAAAGTATGCTGCGTTATGCATTTATGACCTACAATTTAGAATTGCATACTTTTTGATGCATTTTTAAATGATTTTTATGAATTATGTGATTTAAATATATGGGATTTTTTGCATAAAAGACAATTAATTGAATTGTCTTTAAGCTATGAACTATAATATATGGCATGAGTTTGAGTTTCCGGCTTAAAATTAAATTAAAACAGTGGTTAAGTATTCAATTATTGATTTAATTTCAAAGAATATAGAATAGTGTATTGGGTGTGCTACAGGAATTAAAAGGAATTACTTATATACTAGGAGTCAAAAGTTAGGCTAATAAAAATAAAAATAAATAACTAAATCAATTTGATACCTAAAAAAGTGTATTGATTACTTTTAGGCCCAATTTTAGGGAGTTTAATCAAATAAGAAATTTCTGGAGCATGTTGGATAAATATGATTCCTATGCAAAAGTCCCTTGTGGTTTAAAACAAATTAAAAACAGTGACTGATAGTAAGAAATTACTGACTTTAATTTGGGATATGCACAGTGCTGCAGAAAGAACCAGGTTTCTTAATAGATAAAAAAATTAAATCGTAAAAAAGTACACGGAATGTGGTACCTAAAAATAGTATTGCATACTTTAATACCTATTTTAATGAGTTTTTAATGACCTTTGTGATCTCTAAAGCATCCTAGAGTACTTGGGATGATTACAAAAATCAATTAAAATTAAATTAAAGCGTTGCCTCGAGATTTCCAATTATTAATTTTACTAAGGCATATATGACTATATGTATAACTTTCGTTCAGTGATTTCAAAAGAGATTTATTTATTGCATACATATATTAAAATATTATATTTATAAACATATGAACCACTAATTCTTACCAATTTTTCTCCCAGTGTTTCTGCATTAGGTTGACATGCCAATTAGTGCATTCAAAATTCATGACGTGTGTTAATTGCTACACTTAAACCCAACTAGATGGCCAACGATTGTGGGCTGTAAAACCTTTAAGACGAAACCCGTCCTTATCGCCGCGAGAAAGATATCAGATAATGTTGTTTATGATTTCGCAGAGCGGCTGTGTGATTCAGTTTTAGCTCCGGCACGGCGATGGTGACATCGCAACGGACCAAAGATTTGTGCCGCACGGTGAGATTGAAGTCGACGCAGGTGTTCATTGTGGCCGGAACATGCCTCATTACGGTCTTTGTCACCCTGCTCTGCATTGGCTTCATGACGCGCTACGAGGTGGAGAACGAGGTGGCCAACGTGGCGGATGTGGACTACTGGAAGGACAGGGTGGCGGCCTCGCAGAAAATCTGGTATGACAAGGGCATCGAGGAGCTGAACGAAGCGCTAAGGACGCCAGCAGGGCCGACATATCCCAGGAACTTGAGGATCTTTGTGGTTCAGGGACTCGATGGTCAGGACTTGGCTGCCCAGCGGTTTCCAAATCGAGAGATTATCCAGGGAAATGCGAACTTCGTGTGGGACGGATATCCTCATATCGCTCGCTTGAAGAACAGCTGTAGTCAGAGATCTCCCTGCCCATTGGAAAGTGTTTACCGGGCATTCTGGTCGGGGCTGCCTCTTGACAAGTCTCTGGAACTGGAAACGAAATGCAGGATAACGGATAACCAAACGGATTCCCTGCTGAGTGTCCTGCGGCAGGCTCAGCTAGCCGGCCTGCGAACTGGTTTTGTGACTACTCAGCGGCTGACGGGTTCCACGGGAGCAGCTCTTTATGCTAACAGTCCCTACGAATGTGATGAGCGAATGCCTCTGGGCTTCCTCCAGTCCGGCTGCCAGGATGTGGCCCGCCAGCTTATCTCCGGAGAAACTGGCAAGGCACTCAACGTGATCATGGGCGGCGGTCGGCAAATGCTGAACAGACTTGTGCCGCAAACCCAGTTCGATCCTGTGGATGAGCTGCTCTGCCAGGCCGGCGAGGGACGCAACCTGCTGAAGGAGTGGCGCAATCAGAAACTTAGGGAAAGCAAAATCAAGCCCATTAAGTTTGACTTGATCCAGCGGACTGATGAGCTGGAGTCCCTGAATGCCAGCCGCTATGACCACCTGATGGGCGTGATGGCCAACGGCGATTTGAGTGGTAATCCCAAGGCTCCGTCCCTCAGGCTAATGGCGGAGAAGTCACTCGAAGTTCTGGAGAGAAAGAGCCAAGGCTATCTTCTAATTGTGGAGCAGGTTATGCAGAAGGGAATGAACAGCAGAGGGCAGCTTAATATCCTCAATGAAACTTTGCATAGTCTTCCAAGGGATAAGGACACCTTAACCTTGGTGCTCTTTACCAATGGCATATATCCCAAGCCCAGTCTAGATGTCAGCGAAGAAACGGAGACCGTTAGTTATTTATCCGAGATTTTTCAGGAAGAAGAAATTCAAGTTCAGGAAAGACTACAGCAAATGCCGTCGGAGAGTTTGCTGTTTGCTCAGGGTGAGTGGGGAATCTAGATAGAGTTCCTATCAATCCTGGTATAGTTTGTATGACTCAGCTGACTTCTCGTCTTTTTGCAGGACCCAGGTCTACCTTATTTGTTGGAGTTCGAAATGAGACCTTCCTGGCACATGCTGTGGCTCATGTCCTCAGCAGGAGTAAGCTAGTCTCCAAGCCATGAAGGGAAATCAATTCTTTGAAAGGAAATTCAATAATTTGTAGGGTTTGTTTCTATGAAAGTTGTAAACACTATATTTTATTTACTACTTTACTATATACTTAATATTTTGTTCTGATGTGATTTTTTAAACCCAGTTAAATGTTATCTATAACCTTCCAAATGAAACGCTTCCTTTTGTTAATTGATTTAATAAACTTTAACTAGAGATCGTGTTTATTCAATGCTTCTATTAGTTGGTAAGTCACATGTTAACATTGCCGCCGGACTCCGCTGTCGTTACAGTTGCTGTTGCCGCTGGAGCCGCACCCACTTGCACCCAGTTGAAGGCATGTCCACCAGAGGACACTGCCGTTGAGGACTCTCCTCCCTGCCGGACAGCCGGAGTGCTCGCCGTGCTGGTCGTGGTGGCGGCTATGCGTGGCACTGGCCGCAGGACGTTCGTTGGGTTCGGGTTGGGTCATTTGACCAGCAGCGGGGGCAGCAACGTCTGGGCCACATTGGAAAACTGGCGTAGGTGATTGGCCTGTACGTACTGGAAGGCCGAGGAGCGCTCCAAGTGCTGCGACAGATAGAACTCACCGAGGGAATAGAAGCGTCGCTGGTCGAAGGGTTGAAAGGGGAACCCGGGAAACCGCTGACCCGCCGGATAGTTCTTACCAGGAGCAGCCGATGGATAGAGCGGCATGCCTTGGGCGGGCGGGCGTGGCAGGTTGGTGGCATACGGAGCGACACTGCTGGAGGCTACCGGCACTGGCGGCTGTGGCAGCTGGACATGATCCGGCAGCTGGTGAGCACTGGCAAGGCCCAGCTGCTGCTGGTGCTGCTGTGCCTTGAAGAAGTCTAGGCTCTTCAGGTTCTCCAGCATCTGGTGGGAGGTCTGGTGCTTCTTCAGATAAGCCTGGCTGTTGGGCGGAGAGAGATGTACAATTTAAATTTGTTAATTAAAATTATAATTTTATATACTTTCAATATTTAAAAAAAGAATAGTTAGTAGCTTTTACCGTCGGAAAGATTTGCCGCATATGTGGCAAGGATATATGCCATCACTGGTTTCATCGCCAGATCTGACCGCATCCGGAATAACGTCACCACCGGTCACCAAGAGCCGCTTTTTGCCGGAATTGCCGCCGGGTGCACCGCTAACAGCATCTGCCTTGGGCTTGTGCCAACGCCGATGAGAGGCCAGATTGGCAGGACAATTAAAGACCTGCAAGAGGACATGCCCATTAATCCCTGAATGATTCTGGAACACACAAAAAAAAACAAACCTTCTCGCACTCGGAGCACTTGTACTCGATGTGAACGATGCGGGGACAGCGGTGCTGGGCCAGCATGAAGGCATCATCATAGACGGTGCGGCACAGCTGGCACAGATAGTCGCCAATCTTGTTGTCAATGCTGGCCAGGATGGCCTTGGCCTCCTCGGTGATTTCCACCACATTGAAAGCCGGATCAATGTCGCCTTTGCGCACCACCAGCTCCTCGTCGTCGCGCAACTTGCGGATTATGGTCCCGGACACGGGACTGATGGTCTCCTCATCGATGGCCATGTGTTTCCTTAGTTTGGAGCGCTTGCGTTCAATTTTGTGAGGACGGGGAGGATGTGGCTGTGGCGGTGGAGGAGGAGGAAGAGGAGGCTGCTGAGCAGCAGGATGCGAAGTAGTCGGATTATTTGAAGTTAGTTCCACTGTTGCCATGCCGCCGCTCAAATCCGTGTAGGTTTTCTCGCCGTTGCTCGGCACATCGGACGTCTGGGTGATCTCCACCTCGGGCTCTGGAAACTCCCGGTCGAAAAGTCGTGCCAGGCCATCTATGGCCTGGTGATGCAGCTCCTCGTCCACGTACAGCAGCTCATTGCGCTTCAGAGCCCGTGTCTCCACGAGTTGGGTTTGGGCCTGGGCCAACGTTTCATTTTCGGCCTCAACATCCTCGTCGTCGTCGCTGCCAAGGACATCCACAAACACCTCCTCCTCCTCATTCTCATCGTCGTCGTCGTCGTCATCATCCTCGCTGACCCGAACCTGCAGCGTCTCATCGTCACCCTCGTTGACTTCCTCGGTGTCCTCGGTGGCGGTGTAATCATTGTAGTCATGGGAACTGACAACTGTTTCGTCCTCGTCCTCGGTCAACACGATTGTCTCGTCGTCCACATAAATGGGCGAGGGACGCCTGGACACGCTCGATTGACTTGCCGGAATTTGCTCAAAGTTATTTTTCGTCTCGGCGCAATGGCTTTTATTAAAGGCAGTGGCCCCCTCGAAGCTACGCAGCGAATACGGCTGGAGAGGCTGGAGATGTTGGGGATGCGGCGGTTCCTGTTGCTGGTGAAGGAAGTAGCTGCTGCCCGGTGGCATGGCCAGTGCAGCTGCTGGTGGAACTGAAGGACCTGCTGCTGCTCCCGTTGCTCCTGCTGCCGGACCCGTCATGTGCGGCCGCCACAGGTAATTCTCATCGGACATTAATCTCTGGCGCTTGCGGGGCGGCGAGGGCGTCGATGGCGGCGTTATGGGCACCACACTGGCCGCTGCCCGGAGCGAGAGATCCAGCGGCGACAGCAGCGCAATAGTCGGACGATGCTGGACAAATTGGGGAAATGTCTCGTTGATTGCCGGCAATGTCCGGCACTCCACGTAGTGGGTGGCCGGGTGGGGATGTCCTTGAAGCCCCACAGGCAGCTGTGGCGGCTGTGGCTGCTGGACGAGATGCGGATGCTGCAGGTGGGAATGCGGGTGCGAATGAGGATGAGGATGCGGGTGTGAGTGAGAGTGGGTCAACGGATTCATGTTCATCATTTTTCTTTATTGCCTTCTGCGGGACTTCATTTGTGGCTTTTATTAAGTTAGAATCTTGTATTGTAAGATGTGGTCCTCAGGGCTTTTATTTGTTTTTTACTGAAATTAAAATGGTTTCAGAAGTTACACAATTATGTTAAGAAAATTTAAAAGGAAAACTAAATAAGGTCTTAAAAAGGAAAACTGAACAAGTTTTTAAAAACGAAGAGTTAATTAACTGGTTGGTTATTTTTCAAGGGTAATTTTATGTAGGATATTGAAAAAGATCATCACGAAAGATTATTAGGTAAGGAAAATTTATACATAACTTCATAATATAAAATATAGGTATCGGGTATATAAAATTTATATATATTCGTAAATATACAAATCTTTAAGCGTAAGTAAAAAATTCTTTTCGGTTTCATATTTTCCCTCCTTGAATTAATTTTATTTTTTAACATTATTTTCCATTCTTTGTTGTATTTTGTGGCAATATTAAAGAGCTGAAAAGATGCTGTAGACTTATATTTTAACAACATCTATCAACAACATAAAAAACTTTCAGATCATCACAACAACAAAAAATGAAATAATAATAATTAAAATAAAGGGTAAAGTGATTTTTAGTTAATTTATTTTCTGTTGTCGGTTCCTTTTCAACTTTGTATATCACAGACCATAAGCAGGATACTTTTAGAATGAGAAATATAAATTAAATACATAATATTTATATTGTAAGAACTATTTAAACAGTTTTATTCTGTTAATATTTATGAATGTCATAATATTTCCATTTCATAAATCAATTAAATTAAATAATTTTCTTTAAGCAAAAAGAACAAACCAAATTTACAATATATAAGAAATTTTTGCTTTAAATTAAACTTCTTTCTCATTTATATTAAATGTTGAGTTCTTTTATCAAAATCAAATTTGAGATTTGGAAGATCATTGTTATTAGTCTCTCTATTTAAAAAAATAAAAAAGGAAACAAAAACTAAGTACTTGATCGTAGAAAACCACTGCACTATAATATCATGGAAGAATGCCTTAGATCTGACCTTAAGTTCTGGTCTAGGGATATAGATTTTTGTGTTCTGAAAATTGATTATAGACTCCTTCAAAGTTTCATAAATTTCATTTAAATTGTTGTATATAAATTATACCAATAATGCACAACAACTTATTAACTAAGAACTAAGTTCTTAGAAATCTTCTTGATAGTAAATGTTTTCAAAGTATTTGTTTAAAATAGGCAATCATCTCTAAAAAGGTAATTAATAAAGTATTAAGGGTTTACCTTTTTGCTAAAGTAATGTTTTAAAGATTAGTTTTTGAATTCTCTGCACTTTTGATTCAACAGACCTTTGTTTCCAACTGTATTTTTATTTATTAGCACTCCTTTTGGTTTTAGTTATTTCTCATTTAGTCACATTCAATTTAGGCATCACACTTGTTTTATTTCCTTCAAATATGTTTCTTTAAAAGTTTATTTTGTTTTTTTTTTCACCAAGGTCCTTGAAAAATGTTATTGCACTGCACTTTGCCTCTGGCCAAAGGACTTTGCCGCCAACTTAAGGACTCTCCGTGACACGCAACTGACCCGTGGCAGCCTTCGCTGGGAACTGAACGCCACACGGTAACCTGTCGCAATGCTGCGACCTCAAAAATTGGCTTTGAATGCGAGGGCGAAGCCAATGAAACACCCCCGCGGGCAACCCACCCGCTCCTGGAGCGGCTCTCGCTCGCACCTTGCGCCGGAATCCCCGGGCGGCTGCTCTGGGATTCGCTCGCGGATGGCATAGCTCGACAATCCCACCCCCGGACACCCACGCATCGGGAGCGGCGCATGCGCTGCCACGCCCCCAGATGGAATCACTGGCGCTGGCTCATTGGCTCGCCATGCCACGCCCCCGCCTGCTGGCCGGGATTGTGGGTCCAGGCGTGTGGGGGGGGGNCTCTGGTGTCCAGAATGGAATGTCATTGAAGTGCAGATGAAGAATTTCACTGCACTGTGCTGGAGTTTTCCCACCTGCTGCTGCTGTTGCTCCCCCTTTTTGGCAGGGTTTTGGGGGGTGGTGACAGGTGAGTGCTCCTTTTGTCGCCGGCAACGTACCTTTATTTCGTCCACAGCCGCCCTTTTCCGCTTTTCCACTTTTCCTGTGTCGCAGCCTCAGCATGGTCACCGTTGTTCAGACATTTTAAGAACCAAAGGATTCTTTTTGTGGTTTTGAATATTTAATGTAGCTTCCCCTTTTCTTTCCCGTCCCCTCTCTTTCGCTGCGAGTGAATTTTCTAAAATGGCGTCAGGACATGGCCAAAAAATTAGGGGAATTATGTGGGCTCTGAACCAGGGCTACGGCTACACCTGGTACGGCTTATATGGAATTATTAGCAAACTATATTTAATTTAATGGCTTTTTTTTTCGGGGAAATACAGAAAATCTGTATTGGAGTTAATACTTATTTTAACTTATTTAATTACATTTATTTTGTTTGTTTTTTGGGAATTTTATTTAGTATTTCTTCTTGAAATTTTCCACTTAAGCATCAGTTGTCCATCCTCTGATTAGTATACTTTTTATTTTAAATGCTTAAACCACTTATGTTAATTTTAATCATTTTTAAGATCGAACAACTCTTTAACATTAACAAAAAAATAATATATTTACATTCCTATATGACTTCAAACCAAGTCCTTGCTCAATAATATTTTTTAAAATATACTTTGAGGTGCATATTTTGGAAATCTAAGTTTCATCACAAAAATATATTTTAATTGCTAGGAATTTATTTAAGTAAATTCTATGCCCATGATTCTTTCTTTCCAAGTTCCTTTTTCTGACCCATTTTACACTGGCATCCCTCGTCTCAATTGCCGCTGAATGCAATTAATTAGGGAAACGGTCTGCAAAAACTTAATTAAATTGTTGCGTCGCGACGCTGAATCGACAGCATCAGCAGCGACGCCCGGAAAAACAATTCCGACTAATAAACTGGAATTTAATTATGACTTTGTATGCGCCGGCGTCGAGTCGGTTTTTCCCTGGATAAAAAGCGGCTTATTAAGTTTTTAGCCCCGGCAAAGATCGGTTGCAGCCAACGAGGTCAAGAGGTTTCACTTTGCGGCTTTTCTCCGGCCCTCGGCTAATTTTCAACTTCTCAGGGGCTCATTAGAATAGCTCCGGCCTTTGTGGCCGGCCGACTGTGTGCCTGCTCCTGACACTTTTCCCGAAGGAAGTTTTCTTTAACAACCTGGAAGCTGGCGCCTTTTCCGCTCATTTGCATGGAGATTTCGCTGGCTAATTGCCCAGGTTGTAAGCACTCCCAAGTGTCAGATTACACACGTAACGATTCGCAGCAACACGTTGTTCGGAATACCACCCCATCTCCGTTCCATTCCCCATCCCCTGGTGAGCGATATCAGAGGGTTGGTTCCCCTCGGGTTGGTTGACTTGCGGTCTACGGTGTCTGTTTACATAGCGGGGGTTGGGTAATGGGCTCTTAATTAGGCTCATATGATTTCTGAAAACGGATTTGTAAAGGGATTGCAGCCTGTGCAATTCGTAAATCACACAGGAAATCAAACAATCACAGTTAAAGTTTGTGAAAATTGTCCATTCTACGGCGATAAAATCATGGTTATATGCTTCATTGGCACGAATGGGATTAAGCATTATATGGTTTAGTATATGCATAGGTATAGTTTTCAAATATAAATAAGTAGTCATTATCAGAGATGCAAAACCAAATTAAGCTCAGCATAGACATTTTTTCGTATAGCAAAACAGCATCTGTTTGCGAAGTAATCTGCAGTTGTTATATTCCATTTGTAATAACATAATAACTTAAACATATATTCTGGATCAGCATTAATAGATCATTATATTTGAACGAAATCCGGTAATTTATTATTTTGTATGTAGTTGTTGGTTTAGCCCAGGTTACCTTCAGCATGAACATTAATATCAATGCTACCTCGTCCAATGCTTTCAGTCTTCAAATTGATGGAGAGCTTGTAGAAACCATTGGGAACAGGGACCCAACCAATCATTTTGCCATTCAGAACCATGCGATGGGAAATGGTGTCGAACTTCATCGTTGACCAACTGAGCAACGAGTGAGGCTGTTATTAAAAAATTTGGTCAACTGTTGTCAACTGAAATTCACTGATCGCAGCTTGTGAAATTGTATATTTAAAGAATATGAACAAAACAAACAACGCAGAGACTGTATACCTACAAAACCACAAACTCGTAGGCATATATCTTATAGACATTTTGTTTTAAAAGATTTATATTTCTTATAATTTCTTATCAGACAAAAAATTGTTCTCTTAAATCTGTAAATAAAGGGAAATCACAGATTCCGAAAGTATATGTTGTACATTAATTGCTAATTGAAACTAGATCTCATATAGATTACACTTGTTAATTCTATAGCCTTAATTAGCGCTCAAAGCCTAAGTTAACCTCAGCATGGACGTCGACTTCGCCACGCCAAACGCCATCAGTTTGAACATTAATGGTCAGCTTGTAAAACCCATTGGGAACCGGGGCCTTGCTTATCATTTTGTCAGCCAAAACCATGCGATCTACAATTATGTCGTGCTGCAAATTGAATTATAATCAAAGTGAGTTTATTAGGTATTTATTAGGTATTACCAACATTAAAGGGGCAGCTGTGGTTGGCATTGGTGAAGTTTTGAATGCCTTCGTAGACCAGATTAAAGATGGTAAAGCGTTTCTTGTGTTTTAAAAAGAAGCAAAGATCCACGCTGACGTTGAACAGGAATGGTCTGTAGCCATTGAACCTTCGGAACAGGGCCAAAGAAACCTGAAGCAGATAGTAAGTAATTTATAATTATTTCAAATATTTACAGAAAAAATACGAACCTTTGCCTTATTAATGGGCAACTGGTTGACTTTGGCGTACAAATTAAGACCCACTATGCCGCGTCCCAGGAGCTTCAGTTCACATTTTTTAAACTCGCAGAAGGATTGCTCAAAGCAGTCGCACTTGATGTTGGTGAATTTGAAAAGAGCCTCTGAGTCACAGAGCAAATAAATTATAAACACAAAAAACCACACTCCGTAGGGAATGCGATCGAACTTCATCGTTGCCCAGCATTGCCACGAGTAAATGATTTATATGGTCATCAGATTCATACATATAATGTTATGTTCTTTCTGTTCCATTTTTGGTTAGCCAGTGAAGCATTAAAGTTTCATTACCATTGGACCGTCACAAAAAAAATTATTTCGTAGAAAATTACTTTGAGATTCTTATTTTAAATATTGAACGATTACATCAAATTTGATTGTAGTTTAATTCGTGGTAGATTCTGTTCGATGGTATAACAATTATGTATATATAACCTCATACCTATCTATTTTTGGGGAATGTAAAAGTGCATTTAGTCTTTTTTCGGACATTTAAATTTAAATATAGGAATGAGGAATACTTAATAAGCATAATCTCTACAAATCAAACTAAAACAAACAAAAAACTGCTGCTCTATTGCCCAATATCGCTCAATTCAAGTTAGAAACCCTTGTTCGCTTTGGTTACCGCATATAATTAATTAGTAATTGTTGCTTTCCCATTTAACCAATTGGTATGCGAAGCACAGTATTTATTTTAACAAAATTACTCAGTGGAATATTTTTTAAAAGGGGGATCTCGATGTTTCAACAATTTTAATTCCGAGGTGCTGATTCTTTTCCTTGAAGGTCTTGCTCCACTCTCCTGTCAGACAGCCCCCGTCACAGTTGCAGCCGAAGATGTTGCAAGGACCTCGCCCACAGTAGGCTCCCTTCATGACCACCCCATCCGCACAGATCGTTACTTCGCAGACGCCGTCGTGTGCAATGCCACCGAACATGTCGCAGCTTC
Organism: Drosophila tsacasi; assembly: GCA_018904565.1. Taxonomy (NCBI): domain Eukaryota; kingdom Metazoa; phylum Arthropoda; class Insecta; order Diptera; family Drosophilidae; genus Drosophila; species Drosophila tsacasi. The sequence continues at coordinate 5,658 of JAEIHY010018301.1, read as the reverse complement.
CGTTTTCCATACCGAAGCTCACTTGTTCAGAAGAAGTGCAGCATTCAGCATGGGCTAGCCTGGCGTGGGTTAAGCAGTAGATTCCTATAAGGAGGAGGACAAGTTTAGATGATTCCATAGTGACTTATAGAAGGCAACTGATTCGTTCTTCTAAGGGTTAGTCCCATTTATACACAAACAATTTGGCAGAGCTAGCACATTCCTGGAAAATTATTAGGAAACATTATGCCTATCAATTTCAAAGGAAAGGAGATGATGCAAAGGTGCTCATAGTTTTTCCTTGAAATTTGTATAAAAATACAGAGATAAGGATGATTATTAAGCATCAACTCTAGTAATGAATCTAACTAGTGATCAATTTAAATCAAAAAATTTAATCAAAAATAAAATCTTATAAAAGCTCTGTATACGTTGGTTGTTCCCTTCTTATATAATTTATTGAGATACGCACTATTACATATGTATTCCAATTAATCATTACAAAATCAAATGCTAAAATATTTATGAATCTAATTTTTAGCAAGTTTAAGGGTCTGGGGTAACTGGGCTTAATATGAAAAAAGCTACGCTTAACCATACATCAGACCCTCTTAAATGGATATAAATAATTAATTAATTTAAGTTGTTCATGAGCTACTCTGAGATTAAGAGAAATTTTATTGGTTCATTGTATTAATTCTTTCTATACATATATCTCGGTAATAATAATTTTTAGTGCCCTAGCCCTGGGTTTATAACCAAATTAAGTGTTCTTTTTCGCTTAAAGAGAAAATAGCTAATTGTGTGTGGTATACTTGAACACATCAATGTTTTGGAATTAAAGTAAAATTATATTATAATACATTTTCCAACTGGAGCGCTGACAACTATTAATTTGTGCGGCATTTAAATACTAACAATTTCACAACAATCCGTTAAGTAATTATTTTTTTTTTAATTAAAAACTTGAAAAAATACGTACAAGAAATAATCATTGCAGAAACAAGCTGCATTAAAGACCATTCCTTCTCAATGCTGTAAATATGCGAAAAATCACATCATCACTTATATTGTATTGTATGTATTACTTTTCTTACTTATTATAGATTTTATTTTAATTTCGATAATATTACAGAAGGTAATGTATAAACTTATAAAGTTTAAGACATTAAAGTTCCGTGAAAGCATTTAATTCCACTCAAAAACACGAAAGATTGAATGGCCCTCCTGCGGAACATTAAAGACTTCCTGTACGCCACGCAAAGGACAAAACGCTATTGACAAACAATAACCAGAACAGTGTGTGTTTTGTGTGTATGTCGCAGTAGGACTTGCAATCGCTGGGATTTGAGCCGCTTCGCCGGCGACGTTGACGTTGTTGACCTTTAGGGGAAGACGCGCGACCCGAAGGACCCACCAGGAGGAGAGTTTGGAGAGCGGGACCTGGCACGGGCAGGCTTTAATTAGAGTGGCATGGAAGCATGCCCGAGGCCGGACGAGCGGGCCCTCGATGCGATTCTTATGCAAATGCTTTTAATTACAAAACTGTGAAACTGAATTACGCAACATTGCGTTATTTAAGTGAATTATTTTGAGGCAAGTTCGTGTGTTTAATTGCTCAACTCAACGCCTTTTTAATTGCCAGCAAACGGAGCCCAGAGTCGAGGCTTTATTTTTAAATTTCCACAGAAATGTGCAGTGAAATATATTATGAATGCTTCAATTTTTCACAATAGACTTCACTTGCATAACGTATTCCAGTCTCAAGTTTCGGCGGACCTCTGTGTCCCATAGAATTATCTCAAGGATTTTCCAGCAATGACCCCTCGTCTTGGCCTCGAAATTGAAATTGTAAAGCCCTCTTCTTCCGACTAATAGAAAATGTTTATAGATAAAAAGGCGACAAATTGAATTTGCAAAGGTCACACATAAGTGCGACACTTGATAGCAGGCATTGGCACTTCACGTCGTCCTTTCTGCGTCCCCCCAAGTTTAGCTACTTGCAGGAATTTTCCCCTGCTCCTTTCGAAGAAATTGAAATTTGGATTTCCATTTGCCCAGCCCCCTTCGGATATAATATATATTCGCATTATTTTTGCCAAATTGAATTCGCAAAGTGATTTGATTGTGCGTAAGGAAAAGCATTACCTATCAGAGGGTGTCGTCACTCAACCCCTTTTCTGGTGAAAAAATCCAGAAATGTGAAAAATAATGCCCGCTGAAAACCGCATTACGGATTTTAATTAACGGTGGCAGGAATATTTCAAGCTCCATTAAAATATCAGATTACAAGGGGATCCAGGGAAAAGGGTTTCAGTGGTTAATGGCTTGAAAGCTTCGCTCAAAGATATGTAAAGGAAAATATGTTTTATATACTGTGTATTCCCGATTGATTGGCCATTGAACATATTGTTTTTCTATTAATTATGTCAGAATTGCGACCACAAAGAGGGCATATGGCTTCGCAATGCCGCCGAGATCCCGCGGGAAATCCAAAGGAAACCCCGTCGAACTAAAAGGACACACACACGCAAGTCCCGATAGTCCCAGGATAATCACCGTAATCGGCCATGCACTTGGATGGCGCCTTAAACGATTTTCAATATGTTCCAGGGGGAGGAGAAAAACTAAATCGAAGCGCATGACGCACAATGGAAAAACGGCCAGGAAAGAGGGTAGGAAATGTGCGGAAAATGCGGAAAACTGCTAGGGCGAAGCCAGGACAATCCGCTTAACATGCGAGCAGTGGGCGGGGTGGCAGATTTACTCGTAATTACACATCCCTTGTACGCTCTGTTCACTCTGTTTATTCCAGCCAAATCTCCGAGGTCACCTGCAGGGCGAAGACCTTCGCTATCTCCGCCGTGCCCTCGACCACCTCCACGAAGAACTTGTAGGTGCCGTTCTGCAGATTCTGCGGATAAATGTCCTTGGCGCTCACATTCTTCAGCGTGTAGTTCCCAACGCGAATGGGACAGGCGATGTAATCGCTCAGCTGCATCTCCGTCTGCAGGAAGTACTTCATCATGGGATTTCTTGAGAACTCGGTGAAGAAGCCGCACAGGTCCAGCCCCCGCATCTGGACCAGGGTCACGAACACCACCTTGTCGGTGGGCCTAACGCGCAGCTTGATGTTGAAGATCAGGAAGTTGCTGCCCAGCTCCTGGCGCAGCAGGATATTCAGGCTGAAGTGGGTGCGGTTCTCGTTGACGTGGGCCAGCGCCTTCATGAAGCGAGCGTCGCCAAAGATGTTGATGTGATGGATCCGGAGTACGGGTATCTGCAAAACTTCTTCTCTGTAGATCGAACTTCTAACAGGGGGCTCTAGATTACCTGGGTCTCCACGTCCTCCTCCTCGTCCCACAGCGACTTTGTGCTGGTCTCGTTGCCATTAATCCAGTGAAATAGCGGGAAAAACAATGCAAACCGAACGAAGTTCATCGCGCAATGAGCGGAGTCATCAGTTAACAGTCATCAGATGGTCATGGTCCATTCACCATGGGCTGGGTTAATGTTGGCAATTTATTAAATGAACACCTGCTCGGCTTGGGCCCTGATTGATTAACCCCTGTTTGACCAAAGCTTTACAAAATAATTCATACTAGGGAAGCATATCGAGAAGACAGCTCTTATTATATGATAAAAATACAAAATATTATAGAGTTTGTTTTATCGAAAGTAGAAATATTTGAAATATCACATTAATCCGAAAATGTAAGGTATTAAAATTATTTTAATTTGTTTTTTTAAAGATAATTTTTAAACACATTTTATATTGTTATCTTAAATTTTCTTAAAATTATTTTAAAACATTTTTATTATCGATCGATAACATTACATAACATTTACTTCAAAATATAACTTCGATATTATCAAAAAGATATCCGAAATAGTTGCTTAAGTGATTTGTCATGAAAAGGCAATAAGAAAGTCCATGCCCGTAATGGCAAGTTCAGTGGTGGATGGTTTTTGAGCCTTACCTTACTGGATTAGAAAGCTCGACAATTGTACATACGATTCCTTATCCATGGCTTTTCCAGGCTTACCAAGATCATGGTTCAAGGGAACTTTTAAATTCGTATAGTTGCGATTCGATTTTTTACACTTAAATATTGTATTTAAAGATGTCCAAGTATTAAATATATATATGTTTATATCTACAAAATAAAATATATATAATGACTTATTAGATCGGGACTGACTAGAATTAGTTGGAATAATGGAAGAAACTTTTTGAACTTTATTGATATCTGATATCTGTTTATTCTTTAGATTCCTCGGAACCATCTTTCTCCACAATAAACACCAACACGGTGACTTGGAGGGCAAATACCTTGGCTATCTCCCCACTCTCCTCCACAATTTCGGCAAAGAACTTGTAGGTGCCGTTCTGCATTCCATCCGGTTGGATGTTCTCCGCCACATTGGAGTTCAGCATCGAGTAGTTGCCCACTCGGATGGGACACTCTATGACATCGCTGAGGATGATGCTCTTCTTGAAGACGAAACGCAGCATGGGACTTGAGTTGTATTCGCTGAGGAAGCCGCAAAAGTTCATCCTTCGTATTTCGAATAACTGCACAAACTTGGTTCCCCCCTCGGGCCTCACGCGCACCTTTATGTTCATGATCAGGTGATTGCTGCCCAGCTCCCGCACCATCCGCACATTCAGATCGAAGTGGTGGCGATCCTCGTGGATGTAGGCCCTCGCCTTCATGTACAGCGACTCGCCAAAGACATGGATGTGTTGGATGGCCACTATGGCTTTCTGGGTTTTTTTAAATTAAATATACTTTAGTGGGGAAATTAAAAAGGAAGAGCTTAAACTTACCTTCTCACTGCTGCTATACTCAGTCAAAAAGGACTCCTCATTACCAGCCACTTCGATGGCAAGTGGCATCAATGCGAAGACCAAAAACAAACCGAACCGACTGACTTCCATTTCGATATAAACAACGGCAGATCCTTTGATTCGAACACTCACATATCTCGTTCACATCATGACTAGACATCATAGCTTAAGCACTCGTTTAATTTATAAACATAAACCTAATCATTTGGCTAAATGTTATCATCATGGAATCTATTCGGTTGGCTGCGATTCCAGTGCTTTTGCACTTAGACACGTGGAGGGTAAATTTGTCGAAAAATAGTAATAGTAATCGAGTTGAGTCATCATAGTTAGTGATACTTTAATGTCTCGTAATAAAAACAAATATTGATTGGAATTATATTTATGGCGGTATTCTAGTGTAGAAATTTGAAAAAATCAATTTTTTTTAAATATTTATAAAGCTAAACCTTTTAAAAATGTGTCCTAAAAGTTTGGAGGCGAAATCTTAAATATTTCCAGAGATATAGCCGTAATTTTGCATAAAATCTTATTTTCTCAACTTTTTGTTAGTTTGTGCGATAGCTGCACTTATTAACATTAAGAATACATTTTTTTTTTTTTAGATCAGTAGAAAGATTGGAATTGTGGCAACCGTGACGCCACCTTTTTTTTAACCCCCTCTCTTCAACAACTCATAACATTTACATTTTGGTATTTTTTTATTATTATTATTATTATTATTATTTTTTTTTATTTTAATGAATTCTTTAAGCAATAATAAACAGCTAGTAAAAAAACGGATAGTAAAAATATTTTTTGTTTCTGATTTATAGCACCCGAAAAAG
>JAEIHY010018298.1:0-17067 GCA_018904565.1 Drosophila tsacasi | reverse complement strand
TTAAATAGAAACATCACTCCGTGGCAGGTCCGACGATCCTTTAGAGTGGGCAGGCTAAGACGCAGCCTGTCGATGTTGTTGGTCTTCTTTCTGTTTTTTATCATGTAGTACTACTCTTTCCTTTCAAAGTGAGCTATTGAGCAATCACCAGAGATTTCTTTTCACAAAGATACAGCCTTTTTAATCTTTCGAGTACATAACCTCAAATATCTCAAAATCCTGACGTGATGGACAAAATCTGAGCACGGATTCGGATTCTACGCACAAAATTACGTTGGAAATTATATGTTTTCCAACAACAAAACTATGCAGACCTGAGTTATTAGTGGTTAATTAGGTGTCTGTCCAACGCACTTTCTTTATTTGCAAGATAACCAGATTCGCATATGATTAACGCAAGGCGCTTCTCAGAGTTACCAGACCCAAGCTTAAAATTTGATTGAAGAAACCCCAGTATGCTGAAATTTAAAAAAGATATTTTTTTGGCATTTAATTTATTGATTGAATATTTGTGTGTATTTTAGTGTCCAGCGTATTTGCTATATAATTCAAACACACTTCTCAAGAATCCATACATATGTATTTGTTTAATACTTAACTACGACATCAATGTACGAATATAATAATTATGCAGCTTCAAGACTTAATTATTATGAATATTGAAATACACATCATACCGAGTTGGAGTCGAAGAAGTATCGTGTGTATTGTGAGTTGTATTTGTTGGGTGTTTGTAAATGTGAAGAATTGACATAAAAATGGTGGCGATGCTTTGTTGATTCCTGCACAATTTCGAGTATATTATTCCAGGTGTAGCAATAAAAATCCAAACGCAAATCAATTTACAATTAGCAAAATCTTGACTAGATCGAGAATCTGAGAAAATCCGCGGCTGCCGATCCATGTGTTTAACTCTCTTTCATTCTGTCAAAGTCAAGGACCCTCCGAAGTGCTCTTTTTGTTCTGCATGTGCTTGTTATTGTGTGTTGTTGTTGTTGGAACCTAAAATCTGCATACTCGCGAGTTCCACTATAAATTAAGACCCTTAACTAATATGGTTCTGGACAACTATGTAAACCCTAGAGATGGATACTGCATGAAAAAAGTATTTTTGGGGAAACTGTCTGTCTTGTTACATTGTGAGGTCTGGGTCTTGGGAATGAGGGTAAGTCCAGTTGTCGCCCCACTTCGCCGATTCATCAGGGGTTGCAGCAGGTTCAGGCCCTCTTTTTCGTCGTCGTCGTTGTCGTGCGCCGGGCCCTGTCTGCATCCGTCCGGTGTCGCTAGTCTCTGGATACGGACCGTGAAGCGGACGAGTCACCGCGACGCCTGGGTGGCGGCGATCCACGACGCACTGCCGGCGACGCCGATCCTGAGCGGGACCGTGATCGTGAACCCCTTACTCGGTCATCGTCATCGTCGTCGTAGCGCCGCTTTGGCGGAGGTGGCGAGTCCACGGCACCGCTGCCATTGCGCTCATGATCGCTGTAACGCGGCACAGAAGATCCATTCTCGTCGCGTCCATTGGAGCGACCGGATCGGCGGCTCACCGAGGCGGCGGAGCGGCTGCGGGAGCGAGTGCCGGACTTGGAACGAGTGCGCCGGCGACGGGATGTGCTGCGAGATCTACTGAACGAGTTGCTTCTGAAAGGAACAAAACAAAATGTTGATTTAGATATGTTTGAAAGCAATGTAATGGCAGAAAATGTAAATAATTGATTGATTAATATATAATATTATTATTATTATTTTTTATTGTAATAACAAATACAATGTATTTATTACAATGTTTAAAAGCCAGAGCAACTATGGCCTTTCCCTGAATTACCGAAAACTTTTTCTTTATTAGATTATTGAAGCTTTCTCTTAAAAAAAAACACCGTTGTTATGGGTTCGCATTTTGCAATAGTGAAGTAAACTTAAAAACTAAAAACTGCTGTGAATAATAATTATATATTGGAAGGGCATGTCCCGTTGATACCTTAATAAATTAATAAAACGGAGCTTATTTAACCTTTTCCCAAATTTTATTCAGCAACCCTGATTTGCACATCACAAAATTCTTTATTACAGATACTCGTCTAGATAGAGCTCCCTTAATTTTTTTCTACTCAATGTTTGCCGCCTTTTTTCTTGTAGTGCTTTTGGCCATGTTTCTTGGAGCCCTTCTCCCCGTGCTCTTTCTTTTCCTCGTAGCTGTCGCCGTGTTTGTGCCCCTTCTTATATTTCTTGTGATCCTCGTCGTGGTGTCCCTTCTTGTAGTGACCATGGTGCTTCTTGTGGCCCTTCTTTTTACCGCCTTCGTGTTTCTCGCCCTTCTTGTGCTCGCCGTGCTCCTCGGCATGATGGTGGTGCTCCTTCCCGTACTTCTTGTGATGGCCACCCTTGTGCTCGTCATCATAGAATTTCTTCTCCTTAATGTATTCATCCTTGTTGAACTTTTTGTGATACTCCAGCTCCTTGTGTCCCTTCTTGTGTTTTTTCTTGTGATGATGCTTGCCGCCCTTCTTGTGGGCGCCGTGCTCATGCTTTTCGCCGTGCTCGTGCTTCTCGTCGTAGTGCTTCTTCTTCTTCGACCCCTTGTCGCCGTGGTGGTGTTCGTGATCCTCCAACTCGTGGTGTTTCTTCTCGTCCTCCTCCCACTCCTTGTGCTCCTTGTGCCCGTGTTCACCTTTGTGTTCTTCGGCACCAAATTTCTTCTTTTCAAACTCGTCGCCGCCTTCCTCCTCCTCCTCGGATGATGACCCTTTCTTTTTGGCCGCCGAGTAGGTCAGCAGCAGTCCCAGGACCAGCAACAGCTTGAGGTAGCTACCATGCATCTCGCATTCTTTTCTCTGTCAACTACTCGACGGCAGGCAGTGGCAATTCCTTTTATATTATTCCGTGGACCACAGAATGCTTTGTGTCTTGTGGCGACGTGATGCAAGCAAACCTCGGGAGCTGACGCAAAAGTTTTATGCTTCACTGGCTCCGCGCACACTAGTACCGCAATCAATCGAACTTCTTGCCACTTAGCGTGAGAGTGAGAGATTGGCCTCCAAAGTCACTCGTTTTTTCTTCAACGAGGTAAGCTTGGGAGATTGGGCTTAATTCTGCTGTTGCAGAAGCATAGAATAAATATTTTATAATCGATAAATGAGGCTAACCTTTTTTTAGGGAATAAAATATAGGCGATAAGGGTTTGCTCACATAGAAAACAATATGTCGCCTAAATCATAGTGTCATCTGTCGGCTATATAATCTATAAAATGTAAGAAATACATGAAAATCATGCAGTTTAGATTTAAAACACAATTTAGCTTTGCAATTCTTACATTTTATTTCTAATGTACAACAAAAAGTTTACTCTTGCTGGTTATTATTATAAAGTCCTATACTTTACAGTAAGGTAACCTAAAATGCTACGATTTAAGACCTAAAACTAAAGCCCATCGCGACCAAGAAACTATTCCTGGTGCTTGGACTTTTTCTTTTTCTTGGCTGGTGTGGGCTCGTCTGCAGGCTCTGGTGCTGCCGCCTCCTCTGGGGCCTCCTCCTCGTCCTTTTGCTTCTTCTTCTTCTTCTTTTTCTTCTCTGACTTTACTTCCGCCTCTTCTCCCTCAGCGGCATCAACCTCCTCCTTAGTTTCCTTCTTGACAGGCGTCTGCTCTGCCTCAGAGTGCTTTCGTTTCTTCACGTTCACGGTGTTATCAGCCTCGGGTTGGTAGGTAAACACCTCGCTAGAAAATCGAAATTTGAGTTGAATTAATTAAAGGGAATAGTGAAAAACACAAAACTTTGTCTAAACATCAACACAATTTCTGTCAGACAGCCAAGGTTTATCGTCATTGTAATCGGATAAATGCGAAACCTTTTAGGTATCATCATTGGAAATCGGTTTTCGATGTTGCATAATCTTTTGATTGGAACCCACCTCTTGGCTTGGTATTTCTCGAACTTGGCCTTTGCCTTGCCAGTACCCGAGAGTTTCCGTAAGTTTCCCTCCTCCAGCAGTCGGAGGCGCGACTCCAGCTTCACCTTGTGCGCGGCTCCCAGCTCGAAGGTGGCCTCCTCGCCAAAGGCATCCACACGTGTGGCCAGAGACGCCTTGGCGGCCAGCGATCGCGACATCTTGCCCTTGTTCTTCTGACTCGCCTGACCCACCAGCTGGGCGTGATAGATCAATCCGTACTTGGGCGTATCTTTCTTCGTCTTCAGAGCTCGGAAGAGCGCCTTCTCTGCGCCCAGGATTTGAACCGTCGACGAGGGATGCTTGGCCAGGTTAATCAGCGAGCCAGCATGAGCAATCAGCCTGGCGCCCACTGTGTCTCCCACAAGGACTGTCAAATTAGGAGCCATGGCCATCATCCTGGCCTTGAGGTAGTCATACAAGTGTATGCGGTAGTCGTTTATAGAGATGATCTCGTCGCACAGGCATTGAATATTCAGCACATCCTCCTCTGAGATTTCCGTGCCCATCGAGATCTCGGCTGCCTCCTTGACCTTCTCCTCCACGTCCTCGGGCAAGATGTCAGACAGATCGGCCGCCGACATGTTATCCCTGGTGCCCACCAACTTAATCGTCTTCACAAAGGCAATGTTATCGGTGATGATCTTGCCCAGCTCGGGGAAGTGCCAGCCGTACCACTCGCGGGCTCTCATCATGTAGTTATTCAGCTCCTTGTCCAGATCGTCCAGCAAGCACTGCGCCTGCACGATCATAGTGTCGATCTTGTCCGGCGAGAACTTGAGCTTGTAACGCGACAGCGAGTGGGCGAGACCCAGGGCCATGGCGGTCATCTCCCGTTTGGGCAGGCCGCCCAGCAGACTGTCCGCCTGCTGGCGGATGCAGCGCATCAGCTCCTGGACACCCGTGTTGTAGACACACTGCACAGACAGCTTTTCCTTGATGGCGGTGCCCAGTTTGGCATCCGCAACCAACAGTGACGACTGCACGTCGTCCACCAGCAGCTTTTTCAGAGTCTTCTTCAGCGGCTTCGCCACCTTGCCCTCCACCGCCGCTGTAGCAGCTGCCAGCGCCTCTGTGGTATCGTTGAATTTCTCAAAGTGCTTCAATTTCAACAATTTGTTGGCCTTCTCCGGGGTCTCGAACTCCAGGTACAAATTATCGACCTGCTCGAGTTTCTTTTCGTCCAGCAACTTGAAAATTGCGTAGCCCGCCGGCGTTTCGTAGAGCACAAACATCGTATCACGCTGTGCTCATTTAGTTTCAATTTTTACTTAAAAAACTCAGTAAAACTCTGCAGCAAGCAGCAGACTTAACCTTCTTTTCCGTATGCCGCGTGTAAAAGAAAATTCCAAAATGAAGCGTGAGCACGTGTACGAGCGGGCGCCAGTGTTGCCACTCGATTCGCGTTTAACAGCACAATTCCACGAATGTCAGCAGAGCTGTTAACAAATTCACCACAAATAGTAAATGCGCGGGGAAACGAAAAAAGGGACCACGTCTCAACTATGCAGTACCCTAGATTTACAAATTCGTATCTATGGATACTCAACTTGTACATGTATGCAAATATATCTAGCCCGGATATTGCTTAAGTTGTTTAAAACATTAATTATATTTGTGTTTAAATTCTGCGGTTGTAATGCTGTATAATCCAATTACTTGCTCATTGCTTATTATTCGAGAAATATTCGTATTTTAAATAGTACAAAATAAATGTTAATGGTCTTGTATGTAAATTAGGGTTTTATATGCATGTGTTTATTATGTATGTATGCTTGCGTATGGTCAGATTTTGTTGCATGGATATGTGTGTATGAAACTTGGGCACATTCTACTGAAAGTCAAAGATTCCAAAGAAATTCGACAATTCCACTGAAATCCGACGATTCCACTAAAAATCGACCACGAAATGTTTTGTTTTAATTCTTAGCTGTCTACCAACTTTAAATAAGTTCTTACAATATCCGAAGCTTTTAGCGCTGGGGCTTTTAAAGTGTGTTTAAAACCTAGTTTTGTAATATAAAAGGTTTCATAAAATTATTTAATACAAAATATCAAAAATATCAAATATATCGATATTTTTTTGTGATATTTTAAATATTATCTTCTTTTTTTTTATAAAAAAAAAATATCATCTATACTATTTTTTTAATATCCCGACATCCCTAATGTAAATATTAATAAATATACCCCAGAGTTTGCAGACAAGGGGTATTCAGACAGAGCACGTGTGCGTGCTGTTATCGGACAACTGAGGCTGGTGCGCTCAACAGCACTTTTCTGGCCTAACAGCACTCACTGAAGCCCAACATACGCTCGGATGTTTGTGGCTAACAGTCCACCACGAAAACTGTCCAACTTCCCCACACTCTAAACAATTCAAAATTTTTGCATGGCATAGCACACACACACACACACACCCTCATACAAATCTGTATGTATGCAGATCTCGCCATGTTACAAAAAGGATGAATTTGGCAATGAATGAAAATGGAAATGGCGAACTGCTTACCTGCGTCGCTGTCTAGCCTTGCGTTCGCGGCAGTGGCGGGCGAAATGGCCACGGCCTCCACACTCGTAGCACTTATCGTCGCCTCTGCCGCCGCCTCCACCACCGCCGCGGTCGCGTCCTCCTCCGCCGCCGCCGCCCCCACCACCGCCTCCTCCTCCTCCAGATCTGGCGTATTTTCCAGTGGACAGCTCCACACGAGCTCTGCGTCCGCACACTGTCCGACCGTCTAATCCGCGCACAGCGTCCGCGGCATCCCGGGCGCTTTCAAATTCCACGAATGCAAAGCCCGGTGGGTTGCGTGCGATCCAGACACTGCGCAGACTGCCGTACGCCCCGAAGACGTACTCCAAGTCGTTTTTGCGGGCATTGTTGCCCAGGTCGCCGACGTACACCTTCCTATCGCTGGGGTGGCGCGACATTCTGTTTATTCCGCTTTTCTCGGCTCGGCTTGGGCTTGGGGGCTGCTGTGTTAATGTGGCAGCAGCGGCCTCTTCAGCGCAGAAAAAAATCGATGAGGGTCGGTTATATTCACTTGCTACGCTTCCTCCGGAGCTCCTTCTATTCGACGCACGCTGGCGATCGCTTTTTTTCACTCGGGGCGAGCAGCAACTGCAAATTCGTGTTTATTTTCTATTTTTTTGCAGCACAAAACTCATTTTACCGGGTAGCAAACAGAGGGACCCTGCGTGGGCTGTGCAAATATACCAAAGGCTTAAAAAAAATATACCAACAAGCCAAAGTGAAGTAAAAAATACTAACATTAACGAATACGGCGTGTGAAAAAATGAAAAAACCCTTGGTATTTTACAGAATATCTGGAGCGTTGTCGTAGATTTGAATTATTCACAAAGCGTCGGAGTCTAACGTCAAAAAAAAAAGATTCGAAAGAATCCACCAAGGGAGATGATCAGTGAACGGAAAGAAAGCCGTGGAGAGACTGAGTCTGCTGCGGCGAGTCTCCTCTATTTATAGGTGTAAGAGATGGAGATAGATCTATAGAGAGAAACACTGAGAAAGAGAGGGGGAAAAAGAAAGGGAGCGAGAGGGAAATATAGATAGAGAGGGAGAGAGATAGATAGATTGAGATAGTTAAAAAGATAGCTCGAGAGACTGAAACGTAGAGAATTAGAGATACATGGGAGGGCGAAAGAGATAAATCGAGAAATAGAAATAGAGATTTGCGAGAGATAGTCAGATATAGAAAAATTTACTGTGAAAGATAGAAAGTTCTATATATATATCTATGTATCTATGTACCTATCTCTATATATGTATCTCTATCTACTTATTTCTCTGACTTTCCATATTTCTTTGTAAATTTCTTTAAATCTTACTATAGCTCTATTCCCTCTAATTCTCTAAACATTTCTGTCTCTTGATCTGTCTTTCTCTCCATCTATGTATCTCTCTCTCTCTCTCACTCTATTTCCCTCTCGCTCTCTCTTTCTTTCTCTCGATCTACCTCTTTCTCTCGCACCTATAAATAGAGGCGACTCGCCGCAGCAGCATCAGTCTGTCCGCGGCTTTCCACCCGTTAAACTCTGTGTTAATAATCGTGCGTTAAAAAGTGTGTAAATAACTGAGTTAATAACTATGTGAAGAACCTCTGCACTGGAAAGGACTTAATGATCGATGAATCCCGGCCAATTCTGCGGTGTAGCGATTAAAAGTAACTGAGTGTCCTCAACTTCGGGTAAGTCCAAACCATGACTATTCTCCTATATCCTATATATAAATCTGATGGCACCGATCGGTAAGCGCAAAAAAAATTTTTTTTATTTATATAGAGCTAACCATTGGTTATAAACTAAAAGCTAACTTATTAATTAAGAGCATTAGCATTACATATTGAACTTATGGACAACATTTTGTGTATGACATAGGTTTTGTGGATGAAGGAGAAGATTTTGTTTAAGTTTGAAGTTGGGTTGGCTAGAAGTTGGATTAGGTTTTCGTGGGAAAACTAAGCAAATCCCGTCATGCAACTGGTACACGTTATTTTTAATTTTACTTTTTCGTCCCTGGTCTCTTTAATGCAAACTAATATAATGGCCCTATTCCTATTTATTTAACTTTTAACTCCTGGATTCGACTTGTCCATGCATTAATGTTTATTGCAGATTTCATACTTTGAAATATGTAAAGGGCAGAGCGAGAGGCAAATATAGGGGACAGTCGGTTTTATTAAAATTTTTCTTTTTTTTCCCCAACGCTTTGCGGAAATACTATACGTGCGCCCCTCTTCTAACGCCTACACCATTCTAGTATTTTCGAATCTGAACTGGATACCGCACAAGCTGTTTCAAACTATTTGCCTCTCGCTCTCTCTCACTGCTTTGGAACAGTTTTCGTATACCTGGATATGGTGCTTAGAGATCAATATACCGCCATCAGCCCAGTGTGGCTGCCATTTTTTCGTACCAAAATGTTATTCAGTATATATCGTCGCGTCCGATGGTTTATCGCATCAACCGGGTGGCGGTCACACAGCATTAAACGTGGCGGCGATTTTTATCATATAAGTTAGGTTATATCGTATGCATCAAAATCATACAATTATTTATAAGCTAGTTTTTTAAGGAAAAAACACTTAAATTTAGTGAATTTGCAGTGCGAAATCTTTAAAAAACCACAGACGAACACTTGGCACAAACGGTAAGAATGGAAAGCAATCGAAAATCACATTTTACATAACAATTACGGGGCTTTAACAAAATGCCTGCCTTTCCAAAACGACTGAATACCTGACGCAGCTGCCATTGCTCGATGTGCTTGTAGTGGTGTGTGTAGAGTAAAAAATGTTCGGCTCGGCTCGATTGTGGCACAGTAGCCCTTTGTTTTTACGCCAAGCGCTTGTGAGTTTGGTTCGTGCAATTTTCGCCTGGGGCAAGCGTTTTTCTGTGCCGATTTCTGCACATTTTTTCCACCCATCAAAGTGGAAAATTTCATATTTTTATACATACATACAAGAAATGCTATGTATAACACCACACCAACGCACACACACACACCAATGAAAATCGCTCGGTTCGGTCTGTCGGCGGCGGCCATTCGCGCACACACACCCCCATGCCAACTCATGCACTCACACAAACGAAGCAGATTGCGGTGCAAAATACAAAAATCATGCGAAATTTTTAAAATTGCGTAGTAGAAATATTGGTTAATTTCGCTCCCGTTTACCCGGCACGTAAGCGAAAATGTACAGAGGTGGCCCTGTGTGAACTCCTTTTCCGGTCTCAGCCCAAATAGTAAATAAATCAAATAAGTTGATTATAAAAATGCTTATAAAAATGAAACCCTTCCAGTGAAATAGTGAAATATGTGTTCAGATTTCAGAAACATAAACTTAAAAAGCCAATATATTTCTTGGTATTTCTTTGTTGTATCATTTTTTCATCAAGCACGTCTTCCATTTTGTTTTTTTTTCTTCGGTGCCGTCGCCGCTGCTGTCTCATTCTGCCGTGGTGAATTTCCCACACACTCCGCCGATATTCATTCAGTTCGCTTCGCAGTCTGTGTACTACGAAAAAAAGAATAGCACCCATCTGGAAGAAAACTCCAACGGAAGTGTTTGTTTTAGTTTGGCGGAATTAACATTTCCTTTGACCTGCATTGCGAGGGCATTGCTTTTCGGTATGTTTCTTTCCGCCATCCATTCGCTTTCACGTCTCACATGGCGTTGCCACATGTTTTGACTTGCTGCCAATGTAACAATGTGTGCGCGACACGAATGTGGCTGTTAGTGAATAAAATTCGAATTTACAATTAAGAGCAATCAGTTAATAGTGTAACTCTGAAATTTGCAAGACGTTTGATGGTGGCATTTTCGAAGTCCTCAATCATCCGGCAATCCCACAGTAAATGGCGCGCAAATGTGGTGAACCGGCGGCTCTCTTTTCACCTTGGAATAAGTTCGTTGTTCTCATTGATAGGCGTCATGTGTTTGTGTGTGTCGGAAGAGCTGAGGCTGGGGCATGCTGCAACAACAAAGCCTCTCGTGACGGAGCGAAAAGAAAACAATACTTTCACATAGCCGTGTAAAAGCGGGTGAAGAAGACGAGCTGCTCAGAAGCGGAGCGAGCGGAGCATTGCAAACAAGCGAACAAACTTGTGAACGTGTACAAAAAGCAGTTAGACGGCAAAAATCACATAGATACTAATGTCCAATGCCCATCATGTTTGTGTGTGTGTACCGGCCGGTTGCTTTTGCTGCCTACCTGTGCCTTTCATAATTATCTGTGCCTATTTCGCTGGCTCTCTTTCTTCCGCCGCCCCTGTGTGTGTGCCTCTATGTGCCTGTGTCCCTCGTTTTTGTCATCTGGCAATTCCCACCCCATTCGCACACACATAAGTAAAGATCAGTTCTTCAGTTTTGATTAACAAGATTTCTATTTTATTCTATCTTTATATATTTCTATGTGTCTACTACAAACAACAACAACAACATCATCGATAATGTGTAGAAAGTTACGTGTGAACGTCGTGGCTTTTGTTTAATTGTTTTGAACGGAAAAGAACTTTGGCAACGTTAAAACCAACCTATAACATACATAAGAACACCAGCAACAACAACGGCAACAGTGTAAAAATTCTATAAGTGCGCATCCCCTTAAGCAAAAACAAAAAACAACCAACACAACAACACACAAGTTAATTTATTTTGCACACCGGGTTAAGGAAAAAGCGGCAAGATTACGTCAATTATTGAAAACCTGCCCGGCGCCATAGCTCACAACCACAACCAGAATAACATCATGGAGGAAGACGAGAGGGGCAAACTGTTTGTGGGCGGCCTATCCTGGGAGACGACGCAGGAGAATTTGTCGCGCTACTTCTGCCGCTTCGGCGACATCATCGACTGCGTGGTGATGAAGAACAACGAGAGCGGCAGGTCGCGTGGCTTCGGCTTTGTCACCTTCGCCGACCCCACCAACGTCAACCATGTGCTGCAGAACGGACCGCACACGCTGGACGGCCGCACCATTGACCCAAAGCCCTGCAATCCGCGCACGCTGCAGAAGCCGAAGAAGGGCGGTGGCTACAAGGTCTTCCTTGGTGGCTTGCCCTCGAATGTCACCGAGACGGATCTGCGCACCTTCTTTGGGCGCTACGGCAAGGTCACCGAGGTGGTGATCATGTACGACCAGGAGAAGAAGAAGTCGCGCGGTTTCGGGTTCCTCTCCTTTGAGGAGGAATCTTCCGTGGAGCACGTGACCAACGAGCGCTACATTAATTTGAATGGCAAGCAGGTGCGTGACCGCAGATCCGGTAACCCGGTTATTGTTACTTTATATAATTCCTTAAGTTTTAAATTTTTTTAATATTTAGCAACTTCATTACCCCATTTTCACATGAATCTTGGGGTTCATTGGTTAATTTCTTTTTTTTTATAGCTAGTTAAGTTTGCCACTTGAAATAGCAAATAATAAAATTTGTTTTTTCCACAACTAACAGGTTGAGATCAAGAAGGCCGAGCCTCGTGACGGATCTGGCGGGCAGAACTCCAACAACAGTACTGTGGGCGGCGCCTATGGCAAGTTGGGCAACGAATGCAGCCACTGGGGACCGCACCATGCTCCGATCAACATGATGCAGGGCCAGAACGGTCAGATGGGCGGACCCCCGCTCAACATGCCCATCGGGGCGCCGAACATGATGCCCGGCTACCAGGGATGGGGCACGTCGCCGCAGCAGCAGCAGTACGGCTACGGAAATAGCGGACCCGGCTCCTACCAGGGCTGGGGTGCACCACCCGGACCCCAGGGACCTCCGCCGCAGTGGTCGAACTACGCTGGACCGCAACAGACGCAGGGCTATGGTGGCTACGACATGTACAACTCTACGTCGACCGGTGCACCCTCGGGACCATCGGGCGGCGGTAGCTGGAACTCGTGGAACATGCCTCCCAACTCGGCCGGACCCACGGGAGCACCGGGAGCTGGAGCAGGCACTGCTACGGACATGTACTCGCGGGCCCAGACCTGGGCAGCGGGCGGTCCATCGACCACCGGACCTGTAGGCGGCATGCCACGCACCGGTCCCGGTAATTCGGCTTCGAAGTCTGGTTCCGAGTACGACTATGGCGGCTATGGTTCAGGCTACGACTACGACTATAGCAACTACGTGAAGCAGGAGGGCGCCTCCAACTATGGAGCTGGACCGCGGTCAGCGTATGGCAACGATAGTTCCACGCAGCCGCCCTACGCCACCTCGCAGGCTGTCTAAGGAGGAGAAGGAGGATAGACATTCGGAGAAGGAGGAGGATGCTGTGGAGAAGGCGAGTAGGAGTAGGAGTTGGAGCCGGAGTAGCAGAGCAGAATGATGTCGTCGTCGTCGGCGAATGATGAAGACAGAAAAGATGGTGGTAATTGTAAGCTAAAGCGTCGTCTGTTCGTTTTTATTTCAGATCAGATCAGTTGTTGAAATTAATATTTAAAAACTCTTGTACAACTATTATTTAAAGCGAAACCAATTTAACAACACGAATGAATACCTAGCGACAAGTCAGATTCATAGATATATATATACATGTATGTTCTATATAGCAATGAGTATGTAATAATAGGCAAAAACATCAGCACACACAACACCAACAACCACAACCATTATTCAGACAAGAGAAACCAATTTATTTCATGCGCCCACCCCTCCCACACACACAAACACCTACCTAAACACACCTGTCAGCCAAGCAACTAACAAGAACTACTACACCCAACAACTATACTAAAACTAAACCCGTAGGCTCATACGATACACACAAGGCATTAACAACAACAAACAACAAAATAGAAAGTGAAGATTTAAACGTAAAGATTTACAAGTATAAAGTTTAGCTAATTAGACCCAAGGAAGATCAAGATAAAAGAGATAAAAGAAAGTGGGAGTGCGAGTGCGAGGAGAACCAACACAATAAGAATCACACAACAACCAAGAACATTAGAACTTATATAATTTTATTAAAAAACAAAAAGTACACAAGTAAAGAAAGATCGATTCCCCTTAATTACTAAAATTAGTAAATATACAAATTCGAAATTGTACATTTTAAAGCAAAAAGCCGAGGCCGACGTTCCTCCGACCTCCGACCTCCAACCTCCTCCAAACTGATCCCGAGTCTGTGGCGACAAGGTTTAGAGAGTGTGTGAAATCGCCGAGGTTCCGCGAACCCAACGCTTGCCTTAGCCTTTGACTCACTGGCCGAAGACAACGGCCGCCTGCCTTTTTGTGCGCGAATCCAGTTGCGGCGATGGGTGATGCGGGAGGTGGGAGTAGGAGTGGCGAGAATGGGAATGCGATGGAGTAGGGCGGAGGGACTGCTGGCATGGGAAAGATTATACGTTACAAAATTAAAAATTTACAATTTAAAGTAAACAAAACGAAAAAACTAGCTAAAAGTTAAACTACATATATAAAGAAACCTAATTGATAAGCGTACGTCGTCGTTTACATCTAAGCGAAAGTTGAACTTGAAACTAGAATTATATAGTGCGTTGGATTTATTATTTAAAGTTAAAGAGAGCGAGAGCAGTGCGGATGATTAAAAGAAGCCAAGCAGCATACTGATGATGATGATAATGATTGATTATAATGGATACGGAAACCAGCAAAAACCACAAAAAATACGAAACACACACTCTTAACAAGTAAACGTAAAACTATATACATACTTATATATACAATATATATATATATATATTTAACGAGTATATACAACAAAGGAAACAAAAACGACAAAAAGAGTAAAAAAAGAGCAAAAGGAAACAACGTACATTTAAAGCTACAGTTAAAGTAAAGCATAACGAGTATAAAAGTAAAAGGTAAAAAGTAATGAGGGGAAGCAGCAGGCCGTGAGAATATGACAGGAAGAGTTATACAAGAAACGATGCTTAGAGTTGCGTTGCACATTTTTCTTTCAAACTTTCATCGTTTGCCAAGCAGACGGAAGCAGCAACAACAACAGCAGGAACAACAACAAATCTAGCGCGACATCCAACATCAGTCAACAACAACAACAACTAGAACAAAAGTAGAACATCAACACGCACACCCAACACCCACACCTAACCCCACATTCGATAGACAACAACTACAATCAGAAAGAACCACAGATCAGAAGCGCGATCGACAGACAGACAGACAGACGGGAGGAAGAAGAAAAGGATGAGAATTGAAAAAAAAAAAAACAAAATATTAAGAGCAAGCAGCAGAAAAACTTTAATTGATTATAAATATAACATATATATTATATATCTTTAATTACTTATACAATATTTACTCTTAACTACTCTGCGCGCTCACCAAAAACAAAAACAAAAAGCCGAGCGTGCACTGTGTGTAAAACATGATGAAAGTAAACTATTTTAACGATGATTATATATGATTGCGATTTTACAATTTATTATTACAAAAAGATGAAAAAAAAAAACCAACAAAAAACAAAATGAGAAACATACATATTATATGCTAATACATTTACCATACACACATATATATTATAAAAACAAATATGAAGTAATTTTTTCTATTAAAATACCATACACTAATTTTTAATTTGTTTATTTTTACAACAAATCAATTTACAATACATACATTTAATTACAATATACAATAACAATACTTTACTTTACTTTATTTTCGGTGATTTATTGCTTAGTGTTCTTCGTATAATTTTTACTCTACAAAACAAATAATCCTAAAGATACAAATTCCTAATTTAATTTCGTTTAAATTACACTACAAATATGCTTACATTTTATATGACTAATTATTATACAATTTTTTAGAAAAAACAAAAGAAACAAACAAACGCAAAACAAAGCAAGTAAAAATGAGTAAAGTAAAACGTGTGTGAAAAGCAACGTTTCGATTTTTGAAAAAAAAAAAAAAATACAAAAACAATTATTCTTTTTCGTAAATCTGTATCTGTACCACCACCACCACCAGTCTGTAACTGTATCTGTGTGCGTGACTGTATGTGATTCTATGCGTCCGTTTTTGGCTAGTGTTGTCCTCGAAATGATCAAGATCATCCGGGCGGCGGCGGGTGGCGTGAGAAGAGAGGACTTGGAGAAGTAAGGGAAGAGAGAGAACCGATGGATCAACGGATCATAACTGTTTATAACAGTTTCTCAAAGCTGAGGAGCTCGAAGATATATCTGTTTCTGCCACACATCACCTGCCACCTCTTTTACAGAGTTGCACCACCATGCATCATGCATCATGCAGAGATCATCGCAACACCATTGATGATCTGCTGAGAGCGGTAGAAACATGAAATAAATAAGAGAACCACGGCGGCAATTTTCAAGAAATTGCAAGCAAGCAAATCAACCTGATGTAATTTAATAAGATAACATTGATTATATTTTCTCATTATTATGGGGCTAACATTCATATTTTTTTCCGTTCTGTTTCATTCTGAAACATAAGTTGACACATGACAACTACCACGTACTAAACTGAAGTTTAAAGTAAAGTTAAAATAACGTAATTCGAGACTTGTAATTATTTAGAAGACACACTGACTGTTAATTGTAAAACAAGTTCATTTCGAAATCGTTTATTTACCAAATTAAAATACAGAATAAATCTTTTTTTAATTAACCTAAACGTAAAGAAACCTATTAAAAATTAAAAAAAAAAACTACATACAATATATGTGCATCGTAAACATAATAACAAGAAAATATATATATGAAATACACTACTACATACAACTATTATATACTATATACATATAATTATAACATATAACGATTTAACGGTAAAATAAATTTAAATATTGTATTAAACAAAATGTTGCACTTTCAACAAGCTTCAACAAAGCGAGACGACGATGAAAAGAAGAACATTTAAAATTTAAGTGTACACACACACACATACACCACACTTACACCCTGAGAATTGTTGTAAGAAAAAGTCCAAGAAAGTGCAGCAGCGGAGATCGGGGAGCACCTAAGGAGTGACGACGACTACAAAATCAGATTGTTTCGTTTGTTTTTTGGTTACCAATTGATGTCATTTTGTGTATATGGCTTTTGTTTCTTCATTTGTCGGTTTTATCGGCCAATTGATCGGCAGCTATCGGAAAGCTCTGAATTGTGTATCGGTACTCATTTGATTTACATTCTCGACAGCTCATCAGTAGTTTGCGTTCGCCTTTTTATTGTTGCGTTGATTTTTATCAGATTGGATATCTGCATACGGAATATAGAAAACAATAATCTAAGGGTTACATGTATTATTTAATATAACTGATAAGCTAACCATACGAACGATCAATGCGCCAAATACAAGCCCAAAAACCATGAAGAGAGTGCGTTGTTGTAAACATATTGTATAGCTCTACATATAGCTCTAGGAGACACGAGAGAGAGAAAGGGATATAAACAAAGATTATACTTATCAAAGCTTTTCCGGTCTATATAGTTCTTACAATTAAGTTCTCTCGAATTTGTTTACGAAAAAATCGAATTGGAAATGTCGACTGGTTACCCATATATGTAGTTAAGCTAAGAACAACTGACACACTCGGATCCTTTTCTAACTACAAGTATATGCTAGAATACTAGAATTTTAAATGCGTTTTTTTCACCCCCAA